>JAAEAF010004676.1:0-53738 GCA_011037195.1 Triatoma infestans | reverse complement strand
ATTAGCGCCCTCACAAAGTGCCTTTGGCATTCAACCACACCACCACACATTTCTATCATACGAGAGTCACACAAATAAATACACTCATTCCATAAATACATTCATCCCAAAATAAACACCATTTACACATATTTATGCATACCTACCAACCATTGGGGTGGAATACTCTATATTCTTCGCACCCCGTTCCTCTTACACCTAAATAAAAAAAAACAATATATACACACTCCAAACCAAAAACTAAATGTTAAAATAGACATCTAAAGATTTTAAATAATGAAACGATTGATATTTATATTTTACTCCTGGTCCTAACAAATCTACAATGTTATTAGGCAAACCTACTGTATCTCGGTAGCCCTGCAGCCGAGAATATGTTTCACTGTGAGGCGTGATTGACATCTTGGGCACTGTTTTTGATTTTCCCCTTGCAATAAATAGGAGTGTGTGAGACCTTGTGTGGCCTATTCTCAATCTCGTCAATATCATCCCTTCTCTTCTTGATAAGGTCTCAGTTTTCCTTCTTCCTATAGTAGGCATCACTGTCTTTAATTTAGCTTCTGTAGTTTCCCAATTCTTTTGCCATTTTTCATTCATAACTTTCTTTACGAAACATTTCAGGTCCTCTGGTCGGATTCGTATATTCAGATCCGGTCTTTGTGAAGCAACGGCTCTCGCTGCTTCGTCTGCCTTCTCGTTTCCCTTCAATCCCAACGTGACTTGGCATCCAAAGAAATACTACAATTCTTCCACGTTTATGCAATTCTCTTAGCTGCTCATAGATCATATGGACTAAGGGATCATTTGAAAATTTGTTTTCAATACTCTTCAAGGAACTTTCCGAGTCCGAATATATTACTAGGTTAACTTCCGTTGCTTCCTTCGCATAGAGTAATGCCTGATAAATTGCAAAAAGTTCAGCAGTATAAACTGTAGCGTGAAGGGGAAGTGTCCAAGGGGGGTGAATTGGTATTACAAAACAAATTATTCAGGAAATAATAACTATAATTTTTATTATAACATAAATAATTAAAAAAATAAAATAAAATAAAATAAAATAAACTTATTCAATTTATGTAGAATAAGAGCGTATAAACTCTATGTGATTACGGTAAAATAATAATAATAACATGTATAGTTGTTATAAAGTGCATATTCTTTTACTAAAAGATTTATATCTCATTATATAATCAATTTAAAAAGATATTTATTATTCCAGTTTTGTCCGATGAAAACAATGGGCGTTTTAAAAATAAAGCAATAATAAGTAAGTTGTATACATATATATATATATCTTTTATGTTATATATGTATTATGGAAGTGGAAATATTCAAATCGTCTCACGCATGTTAGTTGTTAATCATTATATTATAAGCAATACGTCTTAATTAAATGTAAGTAGTTATTAATTATACATTACTTTTTCCTTATTTCTGCTCTTTTTTTTCCCTTCTATGCACCTCCCGTATTTAATAGTTTTTTTTTTAATAAGACAAATTGCGTCATAAATATTTAATTCTTATCACGAACAACAATAATTAATGAATAAATTGTTAATTATCTAACTGTTATGTTTTATATAATTTTTAACTTTTTAACAAGGTTTAATTTCTTAGACAAGTGTTGAAGGTTTATTTTATACATGAAATATATGTAGAAAGAAATAAATGTTTTCCAGATATTCATCAGGTTGGAAATTGTGGAAAATAATTTAGAGTAAATCTTGCGAAAATGAAAAACTAATCTTCAAAAAAATCTTACTTTAAATACAACAACAACAACAACAAAATTAATTAAGCTATCAGAAAAATTATTGATTCGTTTAGCGGCCTTATCCCCACCGACAACAGACAAAACTACCCTTCCTGCGGGCGTGATCTGTACAAACTGCTAGGAACAGAAAATCTAAAATCAGCGCAGCCCAAACAAGAAGAACCTGGAGCCTCCGCATTCAATTCAAACACGCCACACCATTGAGCTAATTTCAGTCACAGCTCAAACTATTGTTTAAAAAAAAAAAAAATTATAAGAAAAAATTAAAATACATCAAATTTAATTGTAATAAGTTAAATCTCCATATTTTTCTCCCCAGTCAAGCATATCTTTAATATTACGTATTGTTCTATATATACTTCAGAGCGGCTCAAAACTGTGAAAAATGGAAAAGAATAAAATTCTCCAAATTTGGCTCCTCCAAATGTAAAAAACTGGCACATCTTCATCCTCATTTTATTTTTGTGGTTATTCGTAAAAGTACATTGTAAATATTATTAATTTTTTTTTTTTTTAAATATCTATTAATCTTTTTAAAAGTTTCATAAAAAAATATCAATAATAAATATGCAAAAATTTATTATTTATTCAAATTACAACAAAAAATAAATTACAATTTTAAAAAAATGGCGTCCTGTCTTTTTTTAAGTCGTCCATTTTAAAAAAAAAAAAAGGGGTTGGTATTAAAATGATGGGTTATATTGGGAGGTAAGTGTGGAATAGTGTTCACATACATACACACAAACGTATATACATACGCGCGCGCGCACACTAACACACACAAACATTCAGCCTGAAGGGGGTAAGTTGTGAAGAAGTATCAGCAAGAGATGAAGGGGTTTCAGAAGGAAAGGAGCGATGTATGTATGTATGTATGAGGGTGAACTGGGTGCTCAAAGCGCAGGGCCACTGCTATATTGATCAGAATGGGGGTGGGACTTACTCTTCTGTTAGATCTCACGTTCCTTTCTATATCTCACTCTCTCTCTCTCTCTCTCTCTCTACACATGCTGTATGAAGCATTGGGTAAGGGTGAATGAGATCTCTCTAGCTAGGGGGCGCGCGGGAGAGAGTGAGGCTAGGATATCGATTGAAGGGAAGTAAAAGGAAGAAAAACTAAGAAGGAACAATGTTGCGGGGAGATTGGGGACGCAGTGGTGCTTCATTAGGTAGCCACGGCCACCACGATAATTGGCGATGCGCCCTCTGCCCATTCACTCTTCCTTCCTTTCACTCTTACAATTCTCCTCTCTCTCAATCTTTCAACCCCCTCTCATTCACACAGTCTACACCAAAACACCATACACACACACACACACACACAAATATTACACAAAACTCATTCTACCCATATTCTTAGGCATGATCTAGTGCTGACCCTCACGCGAATATGCAACTCGCCTCTAAATCACTAGACTGGAACTCATTCGTCTATTTCCTCTTGGGCCCGATGTAAGAGAGAGATTGAAACCAAAAGAGACAGTTTAATATATATATATATATATATTAGAAGAATGAAATAGAAATGATAAAGGAAAGAAAGAGTGCAGAGCCACCTCCAACTCCCAGTACTACTACACAATCATAAACACTCTAACACGCAACACTGCATCCTATTTATTATATTTTTCATCTATTTTTTCATAGATTCCATATTGTATATTTTATTTTGTTGTTTATACTATTACTATTATTATTATTATTACTTTATTATTATTGTATATTCTCAGTGAGATCCTGGGGATTATATAGCAGGGAATTTTTTCGAACAGCTATATAAATTAACTATTTTATATTAGAAAACTAAAAAATGTCCCACTATGTGGCATGTATCTATCTAATATAGCTGACTTCTGCAGATTAACATATAAATTTTCGTCAATAGATAGTGACTATATAATTCTCCTCAGAGAAGTAGGAATCATGTCTGTTGATGAAAGGACAATAGGAACTATCCTTACAATCCCCACATTCCACATTTGCTTTAATTTCGTTGGAAAGCTGAATACATTTCTGAATTTTGTCGTTGTAGGTCGACGAAAAATTTTCACTGTTAGGAACCGCCACATCTATTAAATAATGCTCAGTTTTCTTTTCTGGCCTGTTGTGTGAGATATGTTATCACACTTCTGTCCCAATAAAGTTTGCAGCTTTCATTTTCCATTACGATTGCTTGCTGATACTTATAATATGGTGTGAATTCTTTAAGTAACCCACTATTCAGCGCTAGTCTTTGATAGATCTGCTTGGCGACATTATCGTGTCTGGCTTCATATAGTGTCTGCGCTATGGCTCGACAGCCTGCCGTCACGAGTTGAATCGCCTCCCGGTCACTATGACACGGTCATCAGTAATACTGCTTTCCTTTAATATATACCGGCGGTAGTTCATTATGTTTATTACTTGATCCTATATTGCCATCATAAACCCTTCCGTTTCCGGGAACAAGTATCCTCGGTATAACCATGCGTTCGACGCCAACCTGTCGACCTCGGGTTTCCCAAGTTCACTCGCATACTTCCATGTGGAGGCTTACTTCTCCAGGATTGTAATTTTTCCGCGTCGGTTTTAATTACGAAGTCTACGTTGCTACTTCATAGGTTGAGAGGTGTGTATTCTGCGTCAGTTCCACATATTGCCGCATTAGATTTCTCTAATCTAATGAACGTACTTACTGAGTGCACTTATCTGCGTGGTGTGCAAGTTCACAATATCAATGAAACCTCTCCCCCCTTCGGCACGGGGAAGCGTAGATCATTCTTCGCAACTATTTCGGTGGTGCATGCAATATTTTGTCATTTCTGTAAGCACTGTCCGTTGTTTATTTATTATTATTATTATTATTATATTATTTAAACATTTATCACATCAATCATTCCAGCATTAAACTAATAGAATAATATATTAAAAATGCAATATTTTTTCTGTTATACATTTACGACGTCCCTGCCATTCTCTTTCACTACAAATATTAATCCTCGCTATCCGCTCATTCCAATCTCACCTTCACCCATTAGTATCTTGGCTACAACAGTGGCGAATAAAAATTAACCCCAACAAAGCCAAATATGTTTATCTTTATCCTTAAACGACAAACTCTTGCATACGTCTTTCTTGTACAATACTTCAGTTCCAATAGCAGTATCTAATACTAGGTATCTCTAGACAAGAGACTTAGGTAGAACCGACACATTAGTCTTAAAACGTTTTGAACTTAACAAAAGATACAAACTCTTATTTATACTACTTGACAAACGCTTAAAACTAAGGCCACAGAAAAAATGGCGCTTGTATTTAGCCCTTCTTGCACCGATATGGACTTATGACCTCGAACTCTATGGAAAACAGCATCCTCCGCTTTGCAAACGCTTCATTTTGTGTCAGTAGCCTAACAGTTTACTAAGATCTCCAAATTCCATAACTATATAATTGAATTTTCTAAATCTCGCTATAATAAATTCCAACAAAACTTTTCTTCACACCCTAATATACTAGCAATAAGACCTATTCTCCAATTACACTTCCTTCCAATCCTTGAAGACGGCTGAAGCGAGTTGGCCCCGCGACCAACCCCGGTGATCATCTCCGGATAATATCATTCAAGACTTTCATGTCATTTGTTTCTGTTATTTATCTCATTTACTTTCTTCTTCATTTCTGTATTAAACTTCCTTCATTTATAAATTCGAATCTCTTTTAGTTGAAACACTTTTACAGGAAAACCGCTTTTTTTTAGACGTGTCTTGGGGAATAGTAACGTCTAGGTTTTTTCTAATGTATAACTTTAGCTTCTAAAGGGCGCCTTCCACTGCGAGCGAAGCGGGCTCCGTTCGGTCTCCGTTCAACTCGCAAAGGTTTATCTTCATGTAAGTGCTTCCACTATGAAAAGAGTGAGCGGAGCGGACTGAACGAGTATAAAGAGTTACAAAAGTGGTCGCAGAGTTGAGCGGATTTGGGACGGACTCCGTTCAACTCGCAACGCCAAATCTCATAGAAGTGCTTCCACCAATAGATGAGTCAGCGGAGCGGACTGAGCGAGCAAAAAAGGAGCCGTTGTGTCACGCTGTGCAATGCTAGTTTTGAACGGTGTCCGCTAGCCCTTCCCTACCTCCCTCCCTACTTATGCGCGCCTTCCACTGCGAATATCTTTATCAGCTCATTCTTGAACATGTTCTGTGACTGCAGTATCGTAGTGTATTTGAATAAAATGGAGCTTTTTATTGTAACAGTGCGACAATACCCTTGTTTATGGAATACCAACGACAGAGATTATCATCTTGTAAATCGTAGAATATCCGTAGTAAATCGCCTTTGACAGGTCTCTTTCTAATGTAGTAGCTCATCCAAAATAATGGTTTGTTACGCTTCTTTTTCTTATAACTATAGAGTAGCAAGCATTTACTTCTTGTATTTATATAGTCATCATCACTGGAATCGTCTGGCATTATTACTAGAAACGAAAAAGAAAACTTCAACCACGACTTGCTCGATCCAACTGGCTATGATGAACTGGTGACCATTCAGTCCGCTGATAATGGAAGCATCAACCCCTTCCACCTCATTTCTCGCTTAGCTCAATCCGCTAGCAGGTTTCCGAATCCGCTGACAATGGAAGGCAAATACCTCTTTTATGTAAAACTCTTTTTAGTGGAAGGCCAAAACTATTTTACTCCGTTTCGCTCAGCTATTTCATGCTCATTACCCTTTTGCAGTGGAAGGCATGCTTTATAGTACAATGTGTAGCTCTAGCAGTAATGTGTAGCTCTAGAAGTGTGACTAGAATAGAATAAAACAATAAAACCGGGGGGGGGGGGCGAGCCTCATTCCAATGCAACCTGCAAAACGAGGTCTATTGTGGATCCCCTTAAATTATAGCACAAAACCTTAGCTTCGCCCCCTAAACAGAGGACTGAGCAAAGCTGAGAGCGGCTCCGTCATGAAGCTCATAACTTCGGGATTCCCTGTCCCCAATTGAAGAAACCTTGTCCTCGCCAGGCCGGCGCACTCGCAGAGGATGTGCACCGAGGTTTCTTCCTCCGCCTTGCAGAATCGGCATACCGCGATATCTGCAAGTTGTAGATAGTGCATGTGTCTGTTCAGCCTAACAATGCCCAGTTAGTAGACCCACAATTAGCCTTAAAGTGTGACTAAGTTTTTTTTTAAATTTTCTCGAAAATCTCTATAACGATTCCTTTTAAACTTGGAGCACTGATACAAACCAAATCACTCTTATTTATAACAGTTTTCCCCCCAAAAAATTGATTTTAGGTAGTTCTGTGGAATTTGTGGCGTAAATTTCCAATGTTTTGTGAAGTTGGGATTTCTATTGGTTAGAAGGCGCTCTCTTGTGGACTATTATGTAATCACTTCTTCTACCTGCCTGGGAAGGTATTAGTCACCCAACTACGTCTACATTTAATTTTAGGTGTATAATTTGAAGTTTAAATAAAATTTATCATTTTATACAATAATTATGAAAAAGTCTTTCGAAATTGAGTGTTTCGAACCAGATTATTATTTTTTTCATGTATTTACAATAGTAAGAGAAAATAAATAAAAAATTCAATTTTTTGATATAATAATCGATTATTTCTTTCTTTATTTCTAAAAAAAAATCTGGTGTGAAATACTCACACAACTTTCGCTTACTCCTGTTTTGAAAATTATAATTGACAAATTTTATAGTTTGTGTACCAAATTTATTGAAATTCGTCGAAAATTGAAAAAACTGTTCAGTAAAAGCGCACTTCCGGTATACTAATTTTCTTGAAACTCGGAATTTTGGCCATCTATTTATTTCTGATTAATTTTTTTTTTGATGATAGAATTGTATAATCAACTGTGATAGCACTTTAGAGAAAAACATAACCCCAGCCCTCCCCTAAAAATACCCTTAAATGAATTTTTCCAGAAAAATGTTTTGAATAAAAGTTGTAGATCATTGCTTGTTTAGTTTATATACGAAGTTTAAAGAAAATCGTTGGAGCCGTTTTTGAAAAAATGCGAAAAAGTGAATAAATCATTTGGTAAAGTAAACGCACTTCCGTTAGTCCGATTTTTTTAACATTATAAATAATAAACTGAAATAGCACTTTAGATGGAAACCTAACCCCACCTCTCCCCCAAAAGTGCCCTTAAATGCATTTTTCCGGAGAAATATTTCAAATAAAAGTTGTAGCTCTTTGTAAGTGTGGTTGATGTTACAAAGTTTAAAGAAAATCGTTGGAGCCATTTTGAGAAAATTGCAAAAAAAGTAAAAAATCCAACTAGTAAAGTAGTACTTCCGGTTAAGGAATTTTGACAGATAACGTACTGTCAGATCCCATGGTGATACCTAAACGGAATATCAAGTTTCAACTTTCTATGGTTTTCGTTTTTGAGCTATTGTTCATACATACATACATACACACACACACACACACACACACACTCACTCTCTCTCTCTCTCTCACACACACAGACCATTTGCTAAAAACCACTTTTTTGGACTCAGGGGACCTCAAAACCGACAGTTCCGGTGAAAACTCGATATCGAAAATTTGACAGGATTACAATACTTCCTCTTACTAGGAGTAAGAGAAAGTAAAAAAATGATATTTTAAGCCATTAAGAAGAAATTTTCTTCTTTTTTTTAATGAATTACGTCATTATATGCTAAATTATTAAATACTGAATTAATGCATGAAGGTTCTTTGCGTTATTCATGTTAGAAAGATTTTTAGTGTAAACATTGTATAAAAGTTTGAAAACAGGAGAATGCTTTAGGAATGAAAGATGTTGACAAATGAGAGAAGAGAATAAAATGATGGTGAAAGCAAGAAGATCTGTGTGTGTGTGTGTGTGTTTTGTGTGATGATAAAAGCAGAACTACGTTTTCCCCTTGGTTAGAGTAGAAGTAGATATTCATTCATTCAGTATTCTAGGGTCTGCATGGTTTTTGGTGGACGACATGTTACTAATGTGCTCACATTTACACATTCAGTCAAACATTCTCTCCCCCCCTCATTTGGAGTGAGAGAGAGAGATATTCACATCCAGTCAGAATAATCTCCTTCACTAAGTAGAACTCTGTGTTCATTCCTTTATTATTCAACATAACAACAAAGTTCAATCTTATTTAAAAATATATAAATATTAATCCAAGAACAAATAAATGAGAAATATTTTTCTTAGATTTTCTAGTAAATAAATCTGAACTTAATTTAAGTGGTTCAAAGAGCCTACCCACGTCTCTTGTCGATTGCCTTTTCAATCAAAGAAAGTATAGAATATCAATATAATGAAATTAGGATATTCAATAGAATATCAATGTAGGATCAGGATTCTAAGAGAGGGATCCTTAGCAGAGAGAGAAAGAGAGAGACAAAAATGATAGGGCCACTCTCTCGGATTAGAGTGGGAGAAACTGTTTAAATACAGCGACGGGAGATATACAAGATATGTAGCAGAGTTTACACAGCAGTCACTACGCGTCATCAACGTTTACTTTTCACTATCATTTTATATATATTAATGTAAAGTCCAGGCAGTCAGTGTTGCTTTTAAATTACGTATACTGGGTTCAACTTCACTTCTACTTTAGTCCGAGAGCTCCAACTCCAGTCAAAGAGAATGGTCCTGTCATTTTTGTCTCTCTCTCTCTCTCTCTCTCTCTCTCTCTGTTATGTATCCCTCTCTTATGATCCTATTACAATCATTAAGGAATTCAGTAATTCAGTGAAACTATTCATATGGAATTTTCTTCTGTTTGTTATGCATTCAACTATATATATGTGATGTGGGAAAGCAATCCAATAGTGAGGGGAAACCGGTTCATTACCTTTATTGATTAAAATATTTGGTATGCATTTATATAAATTAAAATTGACAAATATTCTTTAACGTGAAAGTTTTTTTTCACTCACATACATAGAGATGGTGGGCGCATATTTCAGAACCCATGGGTTCAAGTGAAGTGATTACAAAATGTTGTCCAAAAGATAGCGCCATTAACAATGAACAAACTCAAATAACATTTTAAATCAAAAGTCACCCCGGGATTCCTCATTATTCGCTATAATCAATTTTTACAGAATTTTTTTTTTTTTTTTGTAAAAGTGATAGGCCTATCAGACTGCATTGTTAATGTTAGTTAGAACCGTATCAATTTGTGATTGGCTAGTCCCCATTTTTCACACTATATTGTCCACCAATCAGAATATTGTTACTAGAATTAGTGAGAGAAATTAGTATCAGAAACTAAGCTCCTACTTATTCATTTTCTCCTGTTATAAGAAAATGCATATTTTTTTATTTTTTTTTGTAAATTCACAGGTTTTTGTGGTGAATTTTTTATTTAAATTATTTTTTTTATTTATAGTCATATAATATGAAAAAACGAATCGTATTTTTGTTTTTTTTTTTTTTTTTTAAATCTACTAACAAAATTTTAAACGAGCATGATTCTTCGTTTTTTTTAAGCATGCAATATTGTCGTTTCGGTTTTCATTATTCTTTTTTTCTGGTACATACTTAACATACGCAGTGTTCAACCAAAGTACTTTCTTTCACATATCATTTTCTCAGTCCACCTTTCAAAAAATCCATTTACATATATATATATAAATATAGACAGTAGGGAGGTTATATTGTAAGTTCAGGTTTTCAGAAGCTTTTATATCACTTCCTCAAATATTATACTTCCTTGTCATTGTTTCTACTTTAGCGCCACCGATTTCACTCTTCTATAACTTTAACAGAGGTCAGCGCTACTGATGTTTCGTACCGCAAATCTGACATCCTAATGACTCCAACGCTTTTAGTTTTGTAACGTTTGTGTCTTTTGGACTTGAGATTGTCTCATGAAGATAGATTAGTAATCTGTGTTTATTTTTTAGCAACTCAATGAAATTGAGCAGCCACATCGACTTGGTTTGTCGCTGTAATCTCCCTACCAGCTAGCTTAGCAATAAGAAGCCAGATTAAACTGCCCTCAAGGATTTTCCGTTTAAATTCGGAAAATTTTTCAGTCTAAATTAAACTTTGAAAAAATGAACAAGCATCAATCAGTCTTGAACCAGTATTAAACAAGAAAACACAAAAAGGCTACAACTTTTCAACGAGTTCAATATGTCTACAATCATCAAGAAGTTATATTCAATCCACGCAGTCTCTAGAATCTCATTCTCTCTCTCTCTCAATCTCTATTTTTTTTTTTTTTTTTACTTATTCTATATTTTTTGTTTAATCGTCGCTGGGGAAGGACCAAGCCAAATAATACAAACCAAAGCCTCCTTATTACCATCCCAAAACTCGGAGCTTTCTCAATGCATTTTTTTTACCAATTCTTCATCGTATTTATTGTCTTTTTCAAGGAATATTAGTAAATTTATGAAAGTAAGAGGTAAACTATATCATCATTATGAGTTCCACAACAGAAAAAAAGAAAAATGAAAATATAAACATTGAAACGACAATATTGCATGCTTAAAAAAAACGAAGAATCGTGCTCGTTTAAAATTTTGTTAGTAGATTTAAAAAAAATTAAACAAAAATACCAACGTTTTTCATATTATATGAGAATAAAAAAATGATTTAAATAAAAAAATTCAACTAAAACCTGTGAATTCACAAAACATTTGAATTTTCATAACAGGAGAAAATAAACAAATAGGAGCTTAGTTTCTGATACCAATGTCTCTCATTAATTCTAGTACACAATATTCTGATTGGTGGACACTATGATGTGATTAAATGGAGACTAAGCCAATTACAAATCAAACACGGTCTGAATATTAAAAAAAAAAAATGCACACTCTTTGGCTATTGTTTGCAAAATATCGATGGCGGATACTAAAATGAATTCTCTTATGATATTATGTTTTCCGTATACAAACTGACATAATGGAAAACAAATTTAAAAAAAAAATCTGGTGTGAAACACTCACACAACTTTCTCTTACTCCAGTTCTCAAAATGAAAATTGACAAATTTTATAGTTTGTGTACCAAATTTAATGAAATTCGTCGAAAACTGAAAAAACTGTTCAGTAAAAGCGCACTTCCGGTTTACTAATTTTCTTGAAACTCTGAATTTCAGCCATCTATTTATTTCTAACTAATTATTTGGATGATAGAATTGTATAATGAACTAGGATAGCACTTTGATGAAAATCTAACCCCTCCCCTCCCTAAAAGTGCTCTTAAAAGAAATTTCCCAGAGAAATGTTTTAGATAAAAGTTGTAGATCTTTGAATGTTTAGTTTATATGCGAAGTTTCAAAAAAATCGTCGGAGCCATTTTTTAGAAAATTGCGAAAAAGTGAATAACTCATTTAGTAAAGTGGTAAAGTAAAACGCACTTCCGGTTATCCGATTTTTTTCAAACTCGGAATTTCAACAACATATTTAATTCTAATTAACATTATTTAGATGAGCAGAATTCGTCTAATAAACTGAAATAGCACTTTAGATGAAAACCTAACCCCACCCCCTCCAAAAGTGCCCTTCACTGCATTTTCCCGGAGAAATGTTTCTAATATAAGTTGTAGCTCTTTGTATGTGTGGTTGATGTTTAAAGTTTAAAGGAAATCGTCGGAGCGATTTTTGAGAAATCGCAAAAAAGTACAAAATCCAACTAGTAAAGTGGTACTTCCGTTGAGGAATTTTTACAGATAATGTAGTGTCAGATCCCACGGTGATACTTAAACGGAATATCAACTTTCAACTTTCTACGGTTTTTCGTTTTTGATCTATGCTGTTCACATACACATACACACACACACACACACACACACCGTTTGCTAAAAACCACTTTTTTGGACTCCGGGGACCTCAAAACGGATATTTCCGGTGAAAACTCGATATCGAAAATTTGACACTATTACAATACTTCCTCTTACTAGGAGTAAGAGAAAGTAAAAAAAGAAACCGTAATTCTTATAAGTTCAATTTTTTATAACACTAGAATATAAGTATCTAGGACAGTGATGGCGAACGTATGACACGCGTGTCAGTGCTGACACGCGAGCTCATTTTTGGTGACACGCATCTTCAAAGATAAAAAATTTCAAAAAAATCTTTTTTTTCTGATAATGTAGCTCATATAGTTAGCAACTCTCTCTGTTTACTACATATTTTGTGTTTAGTTTGTTTCATGGAAATTATAAATACCGATTAACATTTTTTTTAATTTTATCCCTGAAAAAGACAATAAATTTGTCGAAACGTTGGAAAAAATTTAAAAAAAAGTGTACATTTTATTGACCGCTCCTCGAGATCTCCTTTAGTTGTTTTGCTAACAATTTTTTCATCCACATATTTTTGTGAGACATTGTTCTCAGCATTAAATAATATTAAGATAAACAAACGGAATTGGTTAACAGATGAAGTCAGTGGCGCTTGCTTGGCCTTGAAATGTACCAAGTATAAACCCGAAATAGAAGAATTAGCAGACAAACTTCAGCACCAAAAAAGTCATCAGTGACATTTTCCGCGGTAGCCTGCTTCATTTTGTAGCCATCGACCGGTTTTGGGCGTTCGCCCATCTTCAGGATGCGTTTTTCAGACAGTGTGACAACACCGACATGCACAGAGCAAACTTAGTTTTCACACTCAAGTTTGCTCTATACAAGTCTGCGTTGTCGCACTGTCTGAAAAACGCATCCTGAAGATGGGCGAACGCCCGAAACCGATCGATGACCACAAAATGAAGCAGGCTACCACGGAAAATGTCTCTGATGCTTTCCAGCTCAGCGGAACCAACCACCACACCAAAAAAGTCACTAATTTTTCATATATATTTATTTTCTAATTGTATAAATTTATATTGTTTTTCTGTTTTTGTTCAATTGTATTTTATATATATATTACTTGATTTTGTATGTTAAGTGTCAATGAAATATGTAAGACATGTCTCTAAATGTAAACTATTGGTTTCATAAATTTGGCTTTTGTATTTTAAATGGCATTAAACAAATAATTAACTTGATGAGTGACACGCCACGAGAATTATGTTTCTATTTTTCAAAATTTTGACACACCGAGCTCAAAAGGTTCGCCATCACCGATCTAGGAGCTTAGCTTCTATTATCAGTATCCCTTGCACTATTTATTATACTTCATTTCTGATTGGTGGCCAATAAGGTGGGAAAATCTGAGACTGGCCAATCACAAACTGACAAGGTCCTAACATTAAAAAGGCAGTCTAATTGGAAAAAAAATGCAGTTAATCCTCCTAGTTTGCAAAATTACCACAATTATCTATAGTTTAACAGGGCGTTGTTCAATTTGACATTTTATTGAATGAAAATTGTTTCAATCGTATACTATTACGGATAAATAAATATATAGACAAACAATCCAACTTTAAATAAAGTCTATTAATTTATATTGATATTTATGGTCTTGTGAAAATTTCCACACACTATTATTACATAATATATCAAAATACTAACTACTTTAAATGATCTTCAAAAAAATTACACACACTTTAAATTACTGTTCCATTCAATGAGATCAACAAAATAAAAAAAAATAGGATGGTAATTAAGCTACTAAAGTAGTTAAGTTGTTATCTGGAACAAAACCCTTAAAGAATAAAAATAAAATATTCTTCTTATAATTAATTATTTTCAAATTGCTTTACATAAATCTGTGTTAGGAGAGGGGGCGGGGCCGGTGCAACCTTTCATTCCCGATTTGTGGCGTCCTGTATATTATAATTTCGTTCTATATTTTTTATTTCTCTTATTTATTTAAAATTCATGTCAGTGATGCTCCCCATCATAGATTGGATTGTTAAAACTATATCAAAGCTATATGCAATATTATGTATCTATTATGAAATCCAGTTAACATAAAGCTATGTGTCATTATGTGTAAATAGGGAGTGAAAAAAAACTCATAATGTAATAAACGTGCTTTATTAAATAAAAGTAATGTAATTACTAACATACAAACAGAGAAAGTTAAAATTATGTTCCAATATTATATATATATCTTTCATTTCTCAGTACTATTTTTATTATCGCTTTTATAATTAGAGAAAAGAGTGAAAAAAAAAAAAAACTAAGTGACCAAACTATTAAATAATTGATAATAAAATATTGTTTACAGATAATAATTGAAATTTAACAGAGGAAGGGCTTTAAATTTAATTGCGTTGATTATTGATTGGAAAAAAATAACGATATATTAAATAACGTTATAAAATTTTATTACACTAAATAATAAACACATGTTATCTTTGTTAATAAATAATATAATAATGGACAATGTATTCCAAAGCAAATATTTATTTAAAAAGAACAAAAAAAAAAAAAAAAATAGAAATTATTACAAAATTGCTACAATAATTGGTTGCCGAACAGGCGCCAGTCTGAAAAATTGGTAATAAAATATCGTAAAATTCGTAATAATTACTATTAAACCAATATTGTAAAATAAATTTTTTTTTATAATTTCAAATCTCATACTTAGAGTAATATTTCCAAGTAAATGCTAAAAATATATTTATAAAATTTGTAAGCATTATATAAATGTAAGGATACTTATAAATTGGCTGTGGTTTATTTAACATGTAAAACTTCATTTGTATTATTAAAGTCCCTTTAACCAATCTCGCTCTTGACCAGTCAGCCGTTCAACACCATCTGCCTTCGTTCACATAGCACCACGGTCTCTATTTGTATACAAAGTGGGTCAAAAGAAGAGACATAGCCTGTGTATTTGCGTCCACCTACCGGCAAACAAGCTTCTTCCAACGCCTGCTTGGAAATTCATAGGCTGTGATGATTTAAAAAGTCTTTGTTGTTGACCTGGGCAAGGTCTCTAAACAGCGATTTGTTGAGACGTTATCATTCCTTACCTTGGATTCAATTCCCCAATTTGATTCACATTACTGCTTTTCCGGGACTAGAAAGAATTTTTTATTTTCTCTTACTCCTAGTAAAATAGGAAGTGTTGAGTTTTCACCGGAAATACATGACTTGAGATTCTCTGAATAAGAAAAACAAAAAGTTTTCAGCGAATGATCTGTGTGTGTGCTTGTATGTATTAACAGAAAACTCAAAAACGAAAAGTCGCAGAATAATCAAACTTGGTATTCCGTAAAACCGTATCAGTCTCTTGTACAGACAACTCTGTCCACCACAGGATATTGAGTTGTAGATGTAGTGGAATCGTTTATTGTGATTCCTATGGTATGTAGTACATGTCTTGAAGAGGGCGGAAGTTAGTTTAGAGATTTTTGGAAGTTAGTGCTCGAATTACTAACACTGAATTTTATAAAAATAGCCTATATTTTTACAATAATTTAAATGTGAACTATTAACATGAAATACTTAGATAATTTAAAGTTAAAATAACAAATAATTTAAGATGATTAAAATAAATAAACTAAGATGCACGACTATGAAATAAGTATAAGTAAAACCTGTATAGGGACGCGGAACTGCTGTTCGTATAACGATGTACTCGTATAATCTAATGACGTACTCGTGTATAAATAGTCTACTGACGTACTCGTGTATAATAATCCCCCCTTCCAATGGGGCAAAGTTTATATTAGTGTTAGCAACACTCACACCAAGACATCTGTCCTAGTGTGCGACCTTGTGCAACCTTGGTTAGTTCGGTGACCAGTGATTTAGGTCAGTGGCCAGCTTTATCGGTGCTTGCTTTGATGTGAAGTATTGACCCTTGTATTGAAAAGGGGCTTTGTTTGTTTGGCCGCGGCCTTGTCTTGAAGACAGCGGCCGGCTAGGCCACTAGTTATAAATTATCTTTTATTCCTGCCATCCTTTATGAAGATAGCAGCTGGCTGGAACCACTTTGACATTGCTACGACTTTAATGTGTCATTACATAGAGGTTTCTAGGGCGATAAAATGTAAGGTTAGCATTTCTAGACTCGAAAACGGGATTTCGGCATTCAAAGTCCAATGCGCTACAATTCGCTAATCCAGCCCCCCAACAAAAGTATAAGCTATATTTTTTTTGTTTTATGGGGGGCGTCGGTAAAGGGGCCTATTGCACTGCGACCTACACTATCTATTGTGCTATACCCCTCGAGTGCCATAGGCAAGCTTACAACACCCCATCAGATGCCATAGGAGAACATCGCCTACAGCACCCCCATCAGATTTAGATCCCTAAGGAATCCTAATACCTAGCGGGCTCTAGGGAGGATACATTCCTCTCCTTCTCCTTCTGGTGACTACCCAGATTCTTGAATATTTTCTATGAGTGGCAGCCTCGCAGTCTATTAGGTATTTGGCGTTGGTCTGTGGCGCCTCCATCGCCTACCCTTCGGGGTGCAATCAGCCTCTGGCTCTCCAGGTTGGGGATTCCCTCCCCCAACCCATCCTGATCCTTTCCTCTTGCAGGATCCTTTCCCCTTGCAGGGTTGCCTGTAAGTATCCTGGGTTACTGGCACATCCATCGGGCGTGCGATCAGTCACGCTAGCTCGTTAGAGTTGAAACACTGAACTACGGGCGCAAGCTACTATCCAAGCCAATTGCTTGCAATTGAGGTAGGATTCGTAGTGGTCGTGGTTTAAACAGCAGCTCCAAGGACTGCAGTCATGAGTTGAGCGGGAGGAGACTCGCTATATAAAATGGAACCCCGGAACCAGCCCGTAAGTTGGTAGCGCATTTGCTGGGTGTGCGCGGTTTACCAGAGCCTGCTAGAGTTTGCCTTCTCTAGCTTCTGGGAGTGAATTGTGATCTTCGTGTGATCACTTTGCGCGCTGGTTGAGCGTATCTCAACCTGCCCTTAAATGGGTCAAGCGGGGGTGTCCCAGGGTTCGGCACTTCTGCCATGGTCAGGTATTGCACTAACTGCCTTTCCATGGTGGTGACATTCCTCTCTTGTTAAATGAATCCCGTTGCTTGCAACGGGGGACCGGTTAAACCCAAGAGGGTAGGATAGTCTAAAAAGATCCCCCAAAGTACGATGGAAACAGGGTTGCACGGGAGTAGTCTGTTAGGTAATGTATTGGAGTTTTCTCCATTTCCCACAAAACCTGCACATGTTGTCACACTCAGATGTCCTCTGAGTCTACAATGCCTGTGAAGAAACCCATAAGAAGGCGGAGATTGTTCTTACTACGGATCTCTGTTGGTTATAATTCCCCAAGCATAGCCTCAGTCTTAGGGTTGAAACCTCCTTCTTCTTAACAGATGCTAAATGATATATAATTCTAAATGATACTGGTCGCTGACCCAACAAAATAGTTCAGGCCCCAAAAAGTCGGGGATGCAGCACCTATCGATAAGCCATATTATATGGGAACATAAATGCACTGGTATTTTTTTCCTCCACTCTTCGCACTACCTACAGCGGCCGTCTTCATTCATGTTCCAATACTTTTATTTTTCCGGCAGTAGTTCAACGCTTTTGCCCCAAAATTATCATTCTTGAAAATGAGAAAGAATTTACCTTTGTGCCCAAGACTTCATGAATAACTTAATCAATCAACAGAAATGCCTAAAATGTCGGATAAAGGAAAAGTCAGAATAATTATTTTTGCTTTGGTACAGTCCACATGCTGGGGTACAGTCCACATGCTGGGGTACAGTCCACATGCTGGGGTACAGTCCACATGCTGGGGTACAGTCCACATGCTGGACCAGTTCTATGAACAGATTTCGTTATTATTTTATGTTGTAAATTCAAAACTTAATTGTGGAAGTCTTCGGATGGCAGGACCATCCTAGAATCAATTAGAAAGTATAATCACTCGTTAAGAAGATTTGATACTAAGTTTAACATTGCATTGGAAGAAAGAAGAAAAAAAAAAACGAACCGTCAGTGTGCAAGATGCAATCTAGTTAAAAGTGAATGGATTGTGAAGTTAAAGAATTTTTATAGTCCAATGCCCTTTGTAATTTTAATTCTTGTGTCAATGTATTGCACTTCTAGCCACTTGAAGCAGTATAAATACCATAGAGTCTTTTCAAAAGTAAAGAAAGAAAAAATAAAATAAAATAAAAAAGAAAAGAAAAACAATTCTTTTTACCCTGACTTGTTGTTGACATCAAGTAAGAAGTAAATTACAACACAATTAATTCAATTGAAAAAAGATTAATTAATGTTTGTAAACGTATTTTAATAGATCGTTATAGTGAGTGTGTGTGTGTGGAGTTGTTGTTTTTTCAGTTTCATTAAATACAAGTTTATCTATAATAATACGGTATAATTACTTTTTAAAAATACAAAAGACATTTTATCAAATTAGTTTCTGCCATATATAATTAGGTTTTGACTTTATTTCTTATATCTTTTTTTTTCTACGTACATTGTGGAAATTGCCTATAATGGGTATATCAAGTAAATAATATTAATGCGTTCAAAGAATGGAATTTTCGTGGGAATAAAGAAACATACTAGAAGAAATATAAGTACGTATATATAGTTAAAAAATGATCATTAGAACTGAATTCTTAAAATTGTTTGAAGAGTTTTTTTTTAAAAAAAAGATTATGTAAATAAACTTTTACTATTGATGAGCTGGCCCCTTGTAAAAGGGGGTAAGTGGACCAGTCACTTCTTCAAGGATCATGGTGGTCCTGGGGATAGCCCAGCCGAACTTCACCGGCAAACCTCCTACATTCACTCTTTACATACAGGGTCCATGGAGGGTCTATAACTGCAATTGGAGTTTAGCATATCCAGGCAAACTATCGTTCACCACTATGATGTGATGGCAAGAAGAAAGAAGATATAATTTTGAAATAATAAATAAATCTAAAAATTATAACAAGTGGTACCAGCCAGCCGCTATATACAGGTCAAGAACCGCGGCAAAACCCTTTCAAACAGGGGTCGATATACAGTCAAAAGAACCGCCGGCAAAACCCTTTCGTACAAGAGTCAAGTCAATGTACACCTGGCCTGTATTTCCTTCATACAAGGGTCAATGTACGCTTAAGAGGCCACCTGGCTACCGTCTGTTAACAAACAGCCTTTGTTAACTACCGAGGTCAATATACTACGAGAGATGTCTTAGTGTGGCACGTACTTACACATCAGCCAATGTGTGAGTGATGTAAATATAAACGTCGCTCCACTGGAGGAGGGGATCAGTATTCATTCAGTTATCAATCAGTTCACAACCAGTACGAGATAAGTTACGAGTTATCAGTCAGCGCGTCCCTATTCAAATTTTAAACACTACTTCTTAATCATACTTATTAATCATTTCATAATTCTTAAATTCATTTACAATTGTGCATCTTAGTTTTCTATTTCAAAACACTTTAAATTATTTGTTAAAATATAGTTTATTTTCATAATTCAGTAGAACGTATTTCGAATAACAATTCTCTAAAACTCTCCAACTAACAATCACTTACTCATCACTTCAACTCCCAATACCAAGACATCTGATTCCAATAAAACCACCATAAACATTACTTACGTCCAGCTTAGAAATACAGATTTCAAGGGAGCCACAGTAGGTCTTGTAGTATGCCCGGAAATGGTTCTTAAGTACTCTCTTCACCCGTGAACTTATGTTCACATTGAATCATGGATATTAATAACTAGAAGACAACCAAACAACTGTAAATATATGATTTTGGGGAGGCCCTGCCAAATTCTTTGGAATGACCCTAAAATTTTATTATTTTCATTTTAATACAAAAAATAAAATGCACGGCTTTCTTTTTCGAATTTTTAAACGGTTAATTGGATTTCTTTTTCAAACCGGCAATGCATAATCTCTACTTTCGTTGGCTAAACCAAATGATAAACTCAAGATAAATCTTATTTTATTATTTACAAATTTTTACATACATATTTACAAATGACATTGAAGTTCCAATGTGATAAACATTACACCCTTCAATATAAATAAAACTGACATATTGTTTTTGGGAATTTATATTGCAGGGAAAAAGGAAGGAAAAACCTGCTGCTCAGGGGAAAGGGTTAATTAAAGAAACTTCTAATTCTTTTGTATCTGTATGTAATTGTTCTGTCATAGTTTCCAAGATAAATCTTAGAAGTAAGGACAGTTAAGGTAGAATTTCAAAACTTTTGGGGTTTTAGCGTAGTCAGGTGGTAAATAGTCAGTCAGGTTGATCTATGCCACTATTTATTGGTGACATAGATGGAGCATTAGTTATGGACTGTAAGTATTGAAAGCGGTAGATTTTAGACTGCTTAGAATGATTCCCATAGTTCAAGTCCGTAAGTCCCCAAATTTGGTTTCATAAGTGCGTTGTTATATCGGAATTTTTGTTGTTTAATGTCAATTTTGATTGTATCTTAAGTTCTTGGGGGCGGCCGTTCTTGCCATTTCAGTAGCTTGTATAGTCCAAGATATCGTACTGTCTCTGCGCAAGTGCAGTTTGATATAAGTATATAGATGAGTAGATTGTTCGTCGAAGAGTGAACATTATATTTTGGGCAATTTTTAAACGTTTACTTGAATTTTCATTTCAGATACCAATGTTCAAGAGAGAGAACGGTGCTGCAATATGCGGGTAGACTGTAAATGGTCCATCAATGTGATATTTAATATATGAATCCAATTTTTTTGAAAAAACTAGAATTTAATATCAGATACTGTAAAATTAATTGTTTCTACTAATCAATTATATGATATTAAATCATATTTTAAATAAACTATCTCATGTCCAGAGGAAAAGATATATTTTCACATTGAATCATGGATATTATCATGGATACTAGCTCTTCTTCAGAGATTTTGGCGTCAATATGGGGATCGTAGCGTGACGAACAATAATTGCACAAACACCCTCTAACACTCACACAATAAACATAGGCCTGTAGAGGTGGTTCATATGTACAACTATTGTAATTAGTATATCCAAAAGCGACTTCTAGTTCAAAATTACATACTCACTACAGACTGTAGACATTGTACAAACTTTACAGACTATGATTCTGTAGTCTTATAAAAAGACTGAACCGACTAATACTTTCAGGACGCAGTGATTTGACTTTCAAACAAACGCAATGTTATGACTCTCTCTCTACAAACATCCAATAGTGGATTAAAGAGGATAAGAAATTGAAACGACTTTTAATCTTATATAAATTAGACGATAAGTTTATTAGTAAATAAAAATTATGTTTTAAGTTAATGCCCTAAATGAAAACTTTGTTATTATTAGGATGCATTGAAATTCCTGATGACTAAATAAAATACATGTCAGTTCATGATTAGATCACTGAGAATTAACAGCAATTTATGGTTGAATAAATTTATTGTATGAATAAGGATGAGAGTTAAAATATAATCAAGGTGAGGAATAGCTACTCAGGCGCGAGATCGTAATAACGCACAATATCCAAGAGGGAGAGGTATTCTCTGCTCTAATATATTTTTATAAGGCGAGATATAAAGAAGAGTTTTCAGAGATGATGGAAAAGGAAATGGCGAAGAGAGGAGTCTGAAAATCAATTGTGTCTTAGATAAGAGATAGATTATATGTTTCTTGCGGAGAATAGTTTTTTGGTAGTTGGGCATCGCGCGACACCAGGGTATACAATATGAAAAAAAAAATAATATATATAAGGAAGAAAAGAATGGACAAAGTCTGGAGGCAACAAAAATTGTATATATTCATTGTGTTGGAATATAGTATCATAGCGGGAATAGGGAACAGGCATGAGGCCATGTCTTGAGATGAGAAGAGAGAGAGATAGATATAGAGGCAAAAAGAAAAAAAGGAAGGCTACTCCTATATATGATAAAGACATATCCCCGCGGCCATGTTTGAAGGGGAAAGTGGCATTGCAGAATAGGAAGGAACTTAGAGCGGAGAACTAGGCAAGGATAACACACACGGGAGAAGAGAGAGAGAGATACTGAGCGAGATGGCAAAAACCCTAGCTGGGAATATATGAATTTTTCTTGGGTCGGAAAGTCTGTGGTGGGCAGCCTCTTTGCCCCGGCGGCGTCCTCCCCGCCATCCTTTAAACCATCTTCTTACTAAACCCTTGGGGGGCTTGCACACACATAGACTGATGGGATTTTAGTTGGTCCTGTTCAGCTGCCTCACAATACGCATTTCTGTTTTCTACTAATGTTTGTCCACATGCTCTTCTATTATAAATACAATGATAACCCCATTACCATTCTTTTCACTGAGAATTCATTAACATCTTATCATTTCTTCAACATAAATATCCATCATTTTCATTTTCACCCAATTATTTATTCACCCACACATATTATTTATTTTTTCAACATATTTCACTTTTCTCACTCAAAATAAACATTAAAATTGTAACCAATTAAATATTATATTGTCTTTTAAAAGGACCAGTTTGTTTCTAAATTAATTTTTGTAGTTAGTTTTACTGAAAAGGATTGGAAAAGAAACTATTAAGATCGAGGAAGATTTTCGAAATTGTGACCGCCATGTTTTGTTGCTGAAATGATTTAAGCAAACGTTTTTTAAGTTTTCATTTATAAATAAACTATATAATTCAAGCATAAAAAAATCGTTAGTGGAACAAACAAGAAAGTACTGTCAAAATTTTGTCAACCAGGATTATAATTTACTGAACGGTTCTTTCAGGGTTTTTTTCTTCTCAAAAAAGGACTCAATGGTTAACTATAAACTTGGTATTTATTACATAAATTTAGATCAGTCAATCTTTTTTTGAAATTTTCAAATTGATTTTAGAGCGCCCTTAAGGAAACGGATGCTACGTTGGATTTTTCATCTTAAGTTCAACTTTAACACAAGCACTAAACCCATAATGAACGTTGCCCTTCACTGACCTTTTGTCCTGCCAAAAAAAATCTTCAATCATTCAAAAAAGATGAACTCAAATCTTTTAGAGCATTGTCCACTCAACAACTTCTAGAATCGACCTCTTCTTCTTATGCTATCACACTGAACATTTTTTTGTTGTAGTGCTTGGTTACGCAGAGCTGGAAAACATCGGAGACATTTTCCGTGACAGCCTGCTTCTTTTTGTTGTCATCGACGGGTTTCGGGCGTTCGCCCATCATCAGGATGTTTTTGTTAAACAGTGTAATAACATAGACTTGCACAGAGCAAATACAGTTTTTTTTTTTGGTGTGTTATTTGAAAGGTGCACAACATCTAAGGTCTAACATGAAGCAGGCTACCACGGAAAATGTCTCTGATACATCTAAGGTCCTACGCACGTTTTATCTTATCTCTGATTGACACTATACTGATTGGGTTAAACTACTAGTTATCTAACGAAAAAACCTAACGACAACTGGCCTAACATGTAATAAATCGAACCTATATTGTTTCTATAACTACTTAGGGTGGAGTACTTGATATTCCTCGCACCCCTCACGGTTCATAGCCTAAAGTAAAACTAATATGTACATTTACTCTAATTTACACTTATCATTACGCATTCATACAGACAAATACCAATAAATACTTACATACTTAAATGCGATCATACTAATATATACTCCCAAGCAAATAAATAGATATACACATTAAAAATCGGCAGTCATACTACACATATACGCACTAAACTGAATTTCGGGTGAAGTACTCCAATATTCCTCGCACCCTAAACAGAAACTAAACCTAAAACTAACATATTTACACTATATTCTTTCGTACCATTCAAACCTGCCGGGGTGCCAATCGCGACATAGACCCACCCCTCCAGAAGACAGTGGCTCCCAAGTAAATACAGTTGATACACTCTGTAGTGTATCACTCTAGAGTGAATCAACTGTATTTGCTCTAAGTCTATGTTATTACACCGTTTAACAAAAACATCCTGATGATGGGCGAACGCCCGAAACCGGTCGATGACAACAAAAAGAAGCATGCTAACATGGAAAATGTCTCTGAAACATTTTTTTTGTTTTGGACCTATATTACTTCATGGAAAAGTTGCCCAGATTCATTCTTTCTCTACCTCTGACAGAAGGTCTCTTTTTTCATGATGGTGGTGACATTGCTTGACCGTATGTAAAATCCTATTTTGTAATGACCTGTATCCAGTTCCCGCAGGGTTGTAATCATGTTTCTACGTTGATCTTATTCTATGTGAAATTTATTTTCAAGTTTAATTTAGTTGTTTCTTGAGCAAACGTTTCACAAACAAGATAACTGGTTTTCATGGACTGTGTTTTCATGTCGTTAAGTTATGAATCGTATTTAAACTGGACAAATTAGGATTTAAATTAGTTAGAAATCAAGTTTCAAAAAGTAAAGAGTGTAGAAATTACTCTAAAGATGGAAACACCCAAATCCAGCAACAAGTATTCAAAAATCTTACAAACTGTCATCCAGGAAGCTACTACACAACTTCCAAGGATTTTTAATAAGCAACAACTTCTAAGAAGTAATTAGCTCTGTCTGTCTCTCTGTCAAAAGCCCTTTTTCAAGCTAGAGTATTCTCTACAGGCTTCCCAATTTAGCTAAGTCGACCATTGTTAACACAAGCAAGAATTTTAAGTAGTTCAAACATCATTCCACGGTTCCAATATCATTACTCTTCGCTCAGACAAACAATTCGCTCTTAATACTTTCTTCTCACTGAGTATCGCTAAATATAAATTGTGAGATAAAGTACAAGCAGTGAGTTGTGCACATCAATTTTCATCACCACATGATCACATGGTCATTATTATTAAAAAAATTCAATAAAAAAAAACACACACACAAACAATACACTTGTTTAATAATTAATATTATATATATATATATATACCTATATATGTGTGTGTGTTTAAAAAATATTAAGGATTGGTTACATTCAATTAAGAGAAAACTATAAATATTATAATCCTTTTTGAATTAAACAGAAACACCAGTAAGTTTTATGGCAGATGTGCTGGGGGGGGGGGAGGAAGATAGTTAATTGAAATTGAAGGTGTATGGAGTGGGGGCATCAACTAAGGTGAGTGTGTTGTCCAGATAAACGTGGTGGAGCTTCATCTCTTGTTCCTGTTATCAGTGATAAACACTCTTGGCCAGTCCAACAGAATGGTTCAGATTTTGCACACCCATATTGTGTGTGTGTGTGTGTGTGTGTGTGTGTGTGTGTATGTGTTTATGCCTGTGTCTGTGTGTTTTTGGTTCTTCTTACTTGTACTACTTGATTTACTGTAATAAGCCAATTCTCCATCCACCATAGGGGAACATTGGACTGTTGTTACTGAAAGTTAGATGGAAAATGAAAATTGGGAGTTTCCATAAATTTAAAGGAGGTGTAACACAATTGGGCACTTATTTTTCTGGTTATATCCATGTGGTCTCCTTTGATAAGAGTGATTTAATTTAATCATATTATCATTATTGTAATCGAATTTATGGAAGGAATCTATAATATGAAATAAGGACTTTTCGTTCGACTCTTCCACGTGTATATATTATTTTGAAAATTGTCAAATGTTTTGGTACAGGAAGTGTTAATAAATAAACAATATGAGCTTTAATGGCTTTTTTTTAATTATTAAAAAAAAAAAAATTAATTATTTTTCTCTAAATGTTCAGGAATGATTCCCAACTTTAATAGGGCGCATTTATTGTCAAAATTATAAATATTTATAATTGATAAACAAATATTTTATAGTAAAAACTACAAATGTATCTAACAATACTTATGTGTGGAGGAAACAAATTACATATTCCTATTGAACTAATTACTTTCTTTTACTGCTGCTAAAAGGAAATATAAAATCGTATTAAATTTTCTATATATTATTTCACCGGAAATACATGTCTTGAAAGTCCCCTGAGTACGAAAAAAAAGATTTTTAGAATTTGGTCTGTGTTAATTACAGATCTTGCTCGAACTGGCCCCCACCATTAGAGATGTATTTCTTTGGTCGTAAGATACAATTGGCAGCAAAAAGCATGTGATGCATCTCTGATGGTGGGGGCCAGTTCGAGCAAGATCTGTAATTAATGAGGAGTAAAATTTATAATAAAATAGTACTTTTCTTCTTATTCAATCAAAAAACCGTTATAATATCATTTTGAAATTTCTTATAAGAATCATGTTTTCATTCATAACTTGTAAAATATCGCTCACAGAAAAAAAACCGTTCAAGTAAATTTTTCTTACAAAAAATAGAGGAATCTATTTCTTAAATAAAAACCACACCTCCCCATTTGAAAAAATGAAGTTGGTGCCTGTATCTCGCTTCTGGAAGCACCAAAACAAATTTGCAAATTAAATTTGGATTTCTAACAAAAAACTACGGGGACACGTATTTTTTAGTTTTTTTCTAGCTATCTTAGTTTCCGAGAAAAAGTCGTTATCCACATACCTTGGGACACCCTGTATATGTGGGGAAGTTATCTCATTAAGTTGAAGTGAACTCTGTACACGAACTTGGTGAATTTGCTCTGACGATGGATGAAAATCCGAAACCTGTCAGGAACACTATAAATATGCATACTACGATGGATAAATACCAGATGTTTATCCAGCATTGCGACCCATCCACATATTCAACTATTTTAATTTATTATACAATATATGTCATCCATATAATATTTAATGATAATAAAATATTTTGCCAAAATTACAAGTCTGAATATAATCGGTTGACTGGAAGGGGACTTTCATAAAACAGTTTTTTCAGTTTTCTATGATTTTCTCCATAAACATACCGACAGGTTTCATTAAGCATTAACTACACTAACCATACATACATACAGTGCTCTAATCACTTTAAGAGAATTAAATGAATCATATCGGAAGTAAATAGTAATGACAAAAACAGAAAAATCCATTATGTAAAGTGGTACTTCCGGTTGTGGAATTTTGACAGATTAAGTTCCCCCATCGACTTATAGTAATACCCAAACGGGATGTCAAGTTTGAACTTTCTGCGATTTTTTTGTATTTGAGATATGATTTCTCATAAATACAAACTCACACTCACCATTTTTTTAAAAATCGCATTTTCGGACTCAGAAGAAATTAAAAACGTATATTTTCGGTGAAAATTCGATATCAGTAATTTGACAAGACCACAGTACTTCGAAACAGTTTGCAAAATTCAGCAGTTTAAGTAATTAGATTTCGTCCTAGTACTTGCTTGTTGTATAGCTTTGTAATTAGAAGATAATTAACTAAAACCATAACTAATAAACCCATACATTTCAGAAATATATGTAAAATAAAATTAGAATAACTATTTTCAAAAATAGAGAGACAAAAAATAGGATTAGATTAAGGGAAATAGTTATAAATATCTGTTAAAAACAAATAAAAGAAGAAAAGTATTGGTAAAAAGTGTTAGCAAAGTAGGAAATGGAGATGAAAAAGAAGGTTGGTTAAAATGGAATAGAGCCAGAGTTGGCAGGCAGTGGTCGCGAATTGAATGTGGTGTCTAGAATTAGCGGTATTGGCGCCAATCCAACTGTCCATAGAGCGCGCCCTAATCTCCACCGTTCAAGATTTGTCACCTCCTCAACATTTCACTAACGGACGCCTCTTACCGGCTGCTAACTCTTGCTCTAGCCACTACTACTATCACACTACTACTACTACCACCACTATTCTTGTGGAACCCTTGGAATTAGTAGATCCTTGTTCCATTCAAGCTGGGTTATTTAGTGTCGAGGCTATACTACCTTACTACCTACTCCACTACACACTACCGTATCACTACACTCACACACAAATACATCCAACATCCTTTGAACAGGGCCAATCGTCTCCAATCTTAAGCGGCCACTTGCTTTCTTAATAGGCTAAGAGGAGCCTCTTAAACTTTTGCTTACAAAGAAGAAATTTATCCCTTCCTTTTTTAATTATTATTTCTTATTCTTGCTTTTTTTTTCGTATCTAGGCAACATTTGGTTCCATTGAGAACTATTCACAGTTTAATTAAAAAAAAAAAAAATCTCAAAGTATTACAGAACACAATGGTTTCAACTAATTATATAGTTTTCAATGCAGAAGCATGGAAATTTGAAGAATCAAGATTGATCTTTTAGTTCTAGTGCATTCTCAGTGATTGCAAAGGATCTCAAATAAAGTAAAGGCCTGTTTATAGGGTCAACTATTCATTTCCATTTGAATTGCCCTAAATGGTTCCTCCTTATTCATAATTGAGTTTCAGACTGACTAGTGATTTCTGTACTCTTCTCCTCAAGAATCGGAAAGATCTCTCCTCCGACCATAGCGACCATAGCTATTGGAAAGGCTATTAAATCCTATAGATTTATTGTGTCCATAAAAAGTCAATAGCATGAGAGCACTTAAGCATCATCATTCAACGAGTCTGATCCTAAAGTTTTTCTGAAGTCTAGAGAAGGCAGAAAGGTCTTTATTTGCATCTTTTCCACTTAGTATAAGAAATGTTGTTGGTTGTTATTCCACGGAAACGCTTGAGGATGACGAAAATCGAGCCGTGAGCGCCAACTTTCCACCACAAAATGTGCGAAAAAATGACGTAGAAGAAGGTGTCAAAAGGAAATCGCTAAAAAACCATGTTAACCATGCTCAGGAGGTATCATATTGTAACGCAGCCAGTTGGTGCCATCTAGGAGAGGAATTAGGAACCTCAAGTTCTCTTAGTGGCCGCTAGGAAGCGCTGGCGACGCGCTCTAGTTATTTCTGGAAGGATTGAGAAGATTCAAGAAGAATCTCCACCGGTATAAATAGTGGGACCGCAGAGAGTTTTGCAGAGTTTTCTAGTCATAAACGAAGTGTACGTTTGTGGAAAGTGTACAAAGTGAACAAAGTGAACTTTTGTGGTATAAACTGTGAAGTAATTATTATTAAGTGTTGTATTTTGTAATTTATTGTGTATAACAATAAATTGGTGTTTTCTTTATTGAAGTTTAGAGTATTTTATCTATACGAACCTACTTAAAATTAGTTGCAGTACCTAGTTTAGAAAGAAAAGCGTTACAATATGTTGCTAAAACTCAATTTATGATCGCAATGCTCCTTCTCCTTACTAAAGTAATACTGAAATAGTCTTATTAGATTTGCTGTTTCATGAATCATTTTTTTTATTGATGTAGATTCTTCATTGAAAATTATCAGCTGTAATAATGCCTTTTCCAAAAGATAGAAGAAAGTTTGTTCGAAATAAAATTTTTAAAAAGTTGGCTTTTACCTTTTTTAAAAGTGGGCGGAAATTAATTAATTTCTCAAATAAACGATCAAAGGATAAAGGATATGGGCGAGATACAGTATGGACTTGGTCTCTTAATAATGTTCTTTGTATTAGAGTGCACTTTCCTGGAATTTAGTGAGTAGTGATTTACAATTTGCATAATATATTTGAATAATAGTGCTGGAGTAATCTTATACAAACGAGATTCATTCATTAAGCTAAGAAACAAGGAACTGAAATCAAATAACCTTTGATTCCATTAATTTAAAACATCTGCTTGACCTATTTCAGGATAAATATTATCATCTACTATTCATTCAAAAATGACAAATTCTATAGATATCTACACTTTGGAAGATGACGTAGTAAAATTTTGGTAAAATTGACTCCTCAATACTTAAGCATTACCGTGTAAGCTGGATGCGACTTGTACAAGAAAGTTTATCGATTCAAACGATGTATCGATTCAAATCGTGTTTGATTTGTAAGGTGCGCAACTTTGATGTTGAAGTTTCAATTTCCATCAATTCACGTAAATATCGTGCACAGATATTCGTGACTTTTCGAAAGGATTCCAGTTCTATCAATAGTGAACCACCTTTACTTCTTCAGAGTGAATCTTGGTTCTAACAACTAACAACACTACACTGAGCTCCCAATCCTCATAAGGTACATTTGGGACCAAAGCATAGAATAGTTGATGTATACTAGGGATTGTAAATTTACCGACTTTTTCAATTACCGGTAATTCGGTAAATGAAAATTAAAATACCCGTTTACCAGTAAATTATCGATAATTTTTTTTTTTTTTGGATAATACATATTTTGTACGTTTTTTTGTAATGATACATAAATACTTTGTTAGAATAATACATATTTTGCACAATCTTAAGGCATAATATTAGAATCTTGTAATAAATATTTGATTTAATTATTTTAAACAGTTGTTAGAAGTCAAAAATTTATTTAAGGTTCAAATTTTAATGTTATTCTACTATAACATTGCATTGATGTCCTGTCGTAATGTGGTGTATTCAAAATTGCTATTAATTTAAAAAATACGTCAAATATTTACAAATTATTATTTTTAAATATTAAAAAAGGAGATATTTACTTATTCTTTAAGAGAAACGTTGATTGTAAAGATTTTAAACCTTTAAAAATCTCAAAAAACTGCAGACAAATCACATATGCTAACTGTAACTAACGCTTTCTGTACGATTTACAGCGGCTCTCAAACCCAAGAAAGTTTAAATTAAAATTAAACAAAAAATATATCTCACATAAAATTAATAATTAGGTATATTGTTGATTACACTTACCTGTTTTTTTTTTTTTTTTTCAATGTCCCCTTTAGCACTTTTAAATATCTATAAACACAATACTTTCTACATAAAAATTTCTAGAATGGATTTTTCATCAATGAACGTTTTTTTGTCAATTTATTGGTTAACCGATAAACCGGTATACAATCCCTAATGTGTACAGCTATACTTGTTTTTTTAACCTCCCCTTCTATAAATCTGGCATTTATCATCAACGTCTATAAGACATATGCTTAAAAATAAAGTAAAGCCTGTTAACTTGAAAAAGCAACATGGTTTGCAGAGGACAGATGTATTTTTAATCCAGGACAATGCCAACCCAAATACTGTGCAATCAATGCAAGAAACCATTGACAAATAAGGCTGGGCATTTCTGTTCTGGGAAGCCTGGGATCTCGCACCATAGTATAGTATATATTTATTTGCTTTTGGGGAGATCCCCATACAAAAGAGTCAGGCTACATTTCAGCATATTACATAAGATCTTAAATTAATAACTACAAATAAAGAGACAGAGAAGGTAAAATAGCATCAATTCTATTATAAATAACTAAAAGTTAATAGCTAATAGCACAACAAAAACTACAACCCTAAAATTTAAAATAAACTAAAGTTAGAACGTAGAAGAATAAAGGAAAATACAAAAATGAACGAAAAATTACTAATTTCTGACAATATAAGTAAATGATGAAAATAAGTAAGATAAGAAAATGATGAGAAGCATTATAAAAGGTGCAATATAGTTATACAAAAGTGTATCAAACAGTGGCGGCTCCTGACTTGGATATATGGGGGTTCAACATTTTTTTTTTAAACACTTACATTACCTATCATTATTAGTAGCTTGGCTAGTTAGAAATCATGAAGTAAGCCAAGAGCCAGGTAAAAACTTGCAGCCCTCCCCTACAATTAAATATATTAAATTAACAATAAATCTGTCACTGTGCACCTAGAGAAAAACTGCGAAAAAAAGAGTGGTACCGTTTGAGTTCGAAAATTAAGTGGTTAACTTAACGGAAATTTCTATTATCATCTAAAAAAGTGTTTCGGTTCAAAGGAAATGTCAATGAGTTAGCATTGATTCTTTGCTGGGTCATATCTCTTAGTGATGTTTTAAGTACCAATACCAACATCAAATTTTTATAAATATAAAAGCAATATATAAAAATCCACACATTGGCACAGGCACATCACACCACAAAAAATCTAGTGTGAAACACACACACACACACACACACACAAAACAATACATTTGCTAAAAACATTTTTTTTAACTCCGGGTAAGATCGGGTAAGTCCGTTCATAGATCGTAAGTAATGTTCGTCGCGCAAGAATCCCCCACTCTTATTTTAAAAAGTAATAAGGAATATACACTTTTCTATACTAACACAAAGAAATTTTTTATATATACATATACATATATACTAAATTCTCCGGCGCGACTCCCAACTGTGAACCCCCAACTTCCTACTTTTTTATACATCTCCTGATAAGTGCATGCATTATACCTACAATCGTACAAAAATGCACAATACATTAAACAAAACATTAGAGTGAGCTCCTATACTGATATACGTTCCTATTCTTTTATTTCTAATTCTCCTCGGATTTGACAAACAAATTATTTTTTTACATCATTCTCATTCATTTTTTTACATGGATTTGATTGAAATTTGATATCAGGCAATATATACTATTTTTACTGTGACTAAGGTTTAAGGTTTGAAACTAATATAAATAAAAATGAAAATATTTTTTGAAATATGAATAAGAGAAAGTAATTAACATATGATAATTTGTTACTTTTTATTTTTTTCAAAAAGCTGGGGGGTTCAGTCGCGCAATCGCGAATACCAGTAGCCGCCACTGGTATCAAAATTAAAATTAAAAAAAAAAATAAAAAGCAACTTGCACGAGAAGGTGAAAGGAGAAGTCAGCTACTTTGCAGTTATAAGTTTAACAGTAAATATTAATAATTATATATTAATAACAATTCTGAAAGAATATATTCTAATTTAAGTATCACGTTCAATTATAACAGAGTAACTTAATGATAGAGATAGTAATAAAGTTTCTATTGATTATGTAGGATCTCGCACCATCAAATCATGTTTTTGTTTGGATCCCTCAAGAAGTAATTATGCGTAATGTCATAGCAACAAGATGTGAAAACAACTGTGCAAAACTGCCCTTACTCTTCAACTCAAAGAATTGTTTATTGTCACACACAAAAATAACAGAGATATCGGTGGGACAAGTGTATAATAATAAAAAAAATGGGTAAATTCTGAGATTGATTTAATATATAAAATTAAAAAAACTACAACCATTTATCTCTTTTACTTCCTGAATTGCCCTCTTATTAGTAACAATTATGTTATTTGTAATTTCTTTTTTATTAAGACCTAAGAATTCTTAGGATTAAGAATTTGTGAATAATAAAGGAAGATTTATTGTGAACTTAATGGTCTCGTAACAGTTTCGTCTTACAAAACCCGGATAGAATAGAGGAGTTTCCCAATAATCTGTGATTAGATATTTATTGAGTTTTGTATGGTGACTGGAAACATCAGGGGAAAATGATGACGCATAGCACAGGTCCTTTGCTTAGAGGCTTATGTGCTTAAATATACACGAAGTAAATTAAATATAAACATTCAAGCTAAATGAAATGTCAATAGTAAATGACAGTTTTGTAACGGTTAATGTTTCTACAGCAAGATATTATGTAACATATCTATTACATTGGTTGTTACATTTGTACATTATAGGGAGGTATTAGTTCTTAGTGTATAAGGTCGTTTAAATGATGATAATAATAATAAAAATAACTATAGCAACTTATAATTTACAATGACTAGTATTCTCTGAAAAAAATCTTAAAGTTAAACGAGACCTCACAAAGGAACTATCTCATTTTCCTGCCATTGCCCATTCTTGTTTTCATTTAACTGTTTTTTTTATTTCTGGAGAAGAAGCATATAAGAAGTATTGCAAAATGTCAAAGTTTCCAAATAGAGTTATAACTGGATATGGATTAAGTCCTGTCTACCAATGTGAACATTTATAGTGACACATCAAGTTCTCAAAAAACACTCAGGGCTCATATAGGAGAATGAAGATTTAAGAACAAAGATTAATGAAAGCAAAGATTACTGCAAGGACTTTACTATTAAGCAAGGGGAAGAATAGCGTAAGGCTAATAGAGCGGAGCGATGTGACAGACTACGCAGAGTGTTTGGCTTCTCGAAGATTGAAGATAACTATATCTTTCAGTAGAAAACTATTTTTGGTCCTTGAACCCATTCTTTTGTCTAGCTAGGGGTAAGTAGGCGCTTCTTGACTTCCCTAGGATGCAGTGTTGAGGTAGTTGTGTTAGGAGGTATTGCCACGCCTCCTGTGACGTCTTAGATGATGTATAGGCGTATGTCTGCAAGTCTATATGCTCAACGGACGTCTGTAGGATCTATGAGCCTATCACATCAAAAGGTCTTGACTACTATAAAAACCAGGGAGTTTTTTACTAAAAGATATAGTATTTTCGTCCTCACGCGTTAGTCTAGTGGCTAGCGCACTCGCCTTTCGTGCGAGAATTCAGGGTTCGATTCCTACGAGGGCAAAGTCGGTGATGACTTACCGTGATGAAGAGTGGGAAGCTACAGTTAGTAGCGCCCTAGGCAGCGAAGGCCGGAACTAAACGGTGTGGGAACTGTGGCGTGCTTACCATACGCCCCCTATTCAAATCGCCGTCTGGCAAGCCTTGGCCCTTCATGGGCTGTTGCGCCATAGGGTTTTTTTTTTTATAGTATTTTCAACCTTCAAAAAGGCTTTCACTCTACCAGCTTAGTCTGTCAGTCCGCCCCGCTCTATTATCAAAAAGTCTAAAATTAGTCTCAATGTCCAAATATGACCTACCAAAAATGTAACATATGTTGCAAAGTCTATTTCTAATTACACAATTTTTTCTTCAACAGACTGTCATATTCTTTGGGGCTTTGCAGCATCTTCTAAGCGGAAAAAATTCATAACCCATGAACAAACCTGGGATCTGAAACTTTGTTATTCCTCGACGGCAATGTACAGTGATGAAATTATTTTTGAATAAATACCAAACAAATTATCGACTGTAAATATTAGGTGTTATATCTTCCATAACAAATGCATACAGATATTTTGTTAGTATAGTCCAATATAAAAATGGGGATGGGTGGAAGGCTTTATTTCATTTCTGTTGATTTTTCATCTTTAATTATCTATCAAAATTATGAAATTAAAAATAAGCTGTAAAAAAAATAATAAAATAAAATAAACTTTCTGGTACAGCTAACACAATTAACAAAAGACTGTAAATATATTGTTGCGTACAAATTGTTAAAACACTGGCAGATTATAGAGAACATCAACAAATAAACACAAGTACTAAACAGTTAGTATACAGTCCTCAGAGAAATGAAACGCCACACCCTAATAAAGTGTACCCAATAGATACAAACAAGAGATCAAAGGCATCAATCATATTCCCGGGGTTAGTGTACACGTACTTCAATAAGTTGCTGCCGATCTTAGTCAATTTGCTGTTTGCCGCCCACACTTCCATCATACTGAGAGACAGGGAGTTAGCAAGAGAGTGCAATGGTGATCATTCCTCAAAGGGAGTTCTTAATATATATATATATCACAAGAAGATGTACGTACGGTGGTAGAAAGAGTAGTAATCTGTCTATGCTGTGTCTAACTCAATTGTTCCGCTCTTTTAGATTCAAGATCCAATATCAAAATGTTTTTACCTTGCTATAAAAACTATTAGCTTTAATCTATTTGTTCATAGATGATTCAATATATATATATAAACTATTATAAGTTATTGAAAAATAAGCTAGCAGTAATAGGAGAATTATTCCATAAGATGAGTCAAGCATCTTACAATTTACATTGTATAATACAATTTTATTTAAAAGAAAGTAAAAAAATGCAAAAATGTTTTAAAGGAATATTGATTTATTGGATGTCTTGTTCCCAGCTACTCTGAGGATTTAATAAAAATGTGGAAAAAGGAAAGCTGGCAACGAAGTCACGAAGGATGATTAAAAGATTGGTAAAACTACTTTGTATACAATTTTTAGTAAATATTTCCACAATTCAATGTCAAAAAAGTGAAAAGATGGAAAACGAAATATGGAAGCGAAAGCCAAAAAAAAAATGAACAGAGATAATGGCGCTGCATATTATGCTTACATCTCACGACCCTGATTAAAAATGGCCCTAACGCAAAAGTCCTTCCTTGTTCTAAGAATAAAAGGATTTTCATATCTTATTGAAATATCCATGGAGAAGAAAAAAAAATCCTAGTTCTAAAATTATTATACAGTTGATATGTGATGGGTGTGGATGTTGTTGTATGTTTGTAGTAGTACGAGCGGTTTTTTAAAAGGGCTTGTATGTATGTTTGAGATAAAGTATTAGTAATATTCAAGAGAACACCACTGTTTTTGAAATAAATATATTATCTCTAAGTAAATTTAAGTATTTTACAATATCACAATTATATCTTAATAAATCAGATGTTTATCTAGAATAAATGCAAAGCTCTTATGTTTTAACTTATATCTGGCACTGATTTGAAGAGGGCGATTCCTGAAGTGTTCTAGCTTTTAAAGCTGAATGCAGACTGTATTGTTTGAAGGCAGAAGGCAGACTCTTCTTGTTAGAAGGCAGAGTGCAGACTATTCTGAAGAAATGCCCTCTTTAGTGGGGAATTTTCTTTTACAAAAGAGTTGGCCTAACGGGTTTTTGTGCCTTTGTTTTCCTAATAGCAATGACCCAAAATTACAGTACCTGACTCTAAATACACTCTTTTTGAAGGTAAATTCACTATTTAATATATTAACAAAATTAGATTTTTCAAACTATAAAATGTTCTAAACTATTTTTCAAAACTATTATTTTTCTATTTCGTTCTTCCACTACACAGTCTATATTTATATTTATAAAATGAAGTTTATTAAAAAAGAAAAAATTTAATAAAGATCTAGTTGATATTTAGTCTCTGTATATATACGTACAAAAAGTATCAGATAGGTAATAGTATATTTATTTACTCATGAATCTGAAAGAAAGTTACCAAACAGATACTAAACAGATGGGACTGAGAGCATTAAAGTAAAGTGGCCTTAAGAAGTGTGGAGCAGGACCCAAGAACAGATATATATATAGACGTACAGACATACATTGAAGAAACTAAGAGAGAGGTAAAGCAATGAAGTGATGGGGTGGGAAGAGTTCGCCTCTAACATCAAGAATGGAGACTTCTAAACAGTTCTACTTCTTGTACAGAATACACTAGTCACTTGCCTCTCTTCTTAAAAACTATCCCTTCCCCACCCCGCCCCCAATGTTCTTAAGATTTTCAAAGCGTAGAATTTTTAAACTTTGTTTAGAACATTGTGCAACTTTTAAGGAGTTTGAACGGGTTAAGTGCTTACTATCTTCTTCTGCTTCTTCTTCCCATCTTATTTCTTCTTTTTACCAAACTAAATAGAAAGAAGGTAAGGGAAATGAAGGAGATCACCACATCAATTCTGAACAGTATGTGTATAAACGGTTGAATTGGGAAAGAGAGTACTCCCGATTAAGTTTACTTGCAAGTAGAAGGACACCCTCAAATAAGTATAGAGAAAGAGTGTGGAGCTGAAATCGATCGAACAGGGTAATATGATGAACTTCCAAGAGTTGGGAAGAAGAGGTAGAAACCTTTACAGGGAATAAGCGCAAAAAAAAAAGAAGAAGGGGTATATAGAACAAACATCAGCGCCATTTTGTCACAGAACCTTCTTCTTGTATGTTGGAAAGTGAGATAGTCAGGAATAAAAGGAGTACGGAGGCGGTAGGAGTAGAGAAAACTAGAGAGGGAAATAGTAACCCATTAATAATTTAATCCTCATCCTCGAGGCTTTGTTTGTAGAGTCGACGTAGGACAAACAAGAAGAGCTAGTGCATTACGTAATTAGCTCTCTGTCAGGGACTTTCTGCGCGCTCCCCTTTACCACTACAACCACAGTACACTCACGGATCCAAGGCCTGTGTGTGTTGTGTGTGTGCGCTGCTCATGAAACATTTCCAGCACTTTTACAAAAAAGAGAATAGAGGAAAAAAATCAACATTACCTACTTTCTGAATCAAGCCGAAACTAACTTTCTTAATTTCTTTTTAGACAAATACATTCAATGAAACATAAAGAAAAAAAAAGTTTAATTAATCGTAAAATTTTAATAGTCTGCCAAATTTCTTGGCAAAGAACAAAATGAAATAAAAAGAATTATTTCTATTATTACTCTAATAAGAATTAACTAAAAAGACATTCAAAGATATTTAAAATCTTTGGTTTGAAACAATCAAACGACTTTCATGTAGTTTAGTTACCCTTAATTTCCACCAGGTGAGAAGAAAGCTACCTCCAAAACTCCCCAAAAATGACATTTTTCCAGAAAAATAAGCTCCGAGTGTATGCGTACTATGTAATCACGTTTAAAGAATATCTTTGGAACAGCTTTCTAGGAAAATAACTGACTTTCTCTTACTCCTCCTAGTAAGAGGAAGTATTGTAATCGTGTCAAATTTTTGATATCGAGTTTTTCCCGGAAATATCCGATTTGAGGTCCCCTGAGTCCAAAAAAGTGTTTTAGAAAATGGTGTGTGTGTGTGTGTGTGTGTGTGTGTGTGTGTGTGTGTGTGTGTGTGTGTGAACAGTATAGCTCTAAAACGAAAAACGTAGCAAATTGAAACTTGATATTCCGTTTAGGAATCACCATGGGATCCCGACAGTACGTTATCCGTCAAAATTCCTCAACCGGAAGTATCACTTTACTAGTGGTTTTTTTTTTTACTTTTTTTGCGTTTTTCTCAAAATTAGCTCCGACGATTTTCTTCAAACTTGTTATATCAACTACACAAATAAAAAGCTACAACTTTTATTTAAAACATTTCATTGGGAAAATCCATTTAAGGGCAGTTATAGTGGAGGGATGGGGTTAGGTTTTAGTTTATTGTAGTGCTGGGGATGGGGTTAGGTTTTAATTTATTAAAGTGCTGTTTCAGTTTATTTGACATTAAAATAATATTAATTAGAATTGAATATGTTGTTGAAATTCCAAGATTGAAAAAAATCGGATAACCGGAAGTGCGTTTACTTTACTACTTTACTAAATGTTTTTTTCACTTTTTCGCGATTGTCTCAAAAATGGCTCAGACGATTTTCTTGAAACTTCATATATAAACTAAACATTCAAAGATCCATAACTTTTATTAAAACATTTCTCTGGGAAAATTCATTTAAGGGCACTTTTAGGGGAAGTGTAGGGGTTATGTTTTTGTCTAAAATGCTATCATAGTTGATTATAACATTCTATCAGTTGAAGAAAATTAATTAGAAATAAATAGATGGCCAAAATTCCGAGTTTCATGGAAATTAGTAAACCGGAAGTGCGCTTTTTTTACTGAACAGTTTTTTTCAGTTTTCGACGAATTTCATTAAATTTGATACACAAACTATAAAGTTTGGTCAATTACAATTTTGGTGAACTGGAGTAAGAGAAAGTTGTGTGAGTGTTTCACACCAGGTTTTTTTTTTCTTTTAACTTAACTTTTTGTTTTTTGTTAGTTAATTTAATTGTATTCTATAAAATATCGTTGGGGGAACTTTCAACTTGAGTGGGAGGGTTAATAAGATTATTTCGAAAGTGTCGTTATATAACTGTGATTTGATAACTTGAATTTGTTCGTCATAGAAGCATTTAGCCGCATTAAATCACCTCTAATACTTAGCTTATTACTTGTTTTTTTTTTTTAATGTAGTTGGCTCAATGACTTTCAAGTCAAAGCCAAAAAAAAAAAAAATACAGATAAAGAGTGAGAGAAAGGAAACGAGACATTTAAAAAATCCCTGAGTTTTTATAAAATCAACTACATTTAATCTGAAATCTACAATATAGTACGTATATTCTAATGCCCAGGCATAAACTGAATCAGGTAATATCTATTTCAAAAAACATTTAAATTGGTAACAATATTGCAAACTGGCTTTACAAATCTGTATTATTTTAATGCTTATAGTATACTTCATCTTATCTATCACAGAACTATGTTTTTAGCGTGTGGCGCAATTAAATAAAATATTCCAAAGCTAACTGAGGAGCAACTGAAATTCAACTTATTACTCAACTGAGAACAAAATCAACAGATTATTAAAATAAATGCATTCTCTGAGAGAACAATCACTTTTCGTAGTTATTTAGCATGTTTACTTGCTCTTACTGCAGTAAGTGAAAGAATTGTTGGCGTATTAAATTTCGAAATTTTCCAGGCTTTCACCGGAAACATGTTTTGAAGTTTCCCATCACGTAAAAGTGGTTTTTAGATATTTGTCTATGTGTGTGGAGTGGGTTCCACATACCTCAAAAAAAAAGAAGTTCAAACTTGACATTTCAGTTAGGACCTACCAGAAGATCTAACAAGAATTTTTTGGTCAAAAATTGGTGATCTAAATTGGTGAAAAATAACAAAATTGTGTGAATTACGAATATAGTGTTTACTCTAAATCGCAAAACTCTTCCTCCAATTTGGAATACCCATTCCGCCTGCTGACCATGTGCGCTAACTTGGACTATTCCTGGCCAAGAGACTGACCTGGAACTCTCAACACACGGCTCAAATGTTCCGACATCAAAATACGTTTTAGACTTCTCTCCAAACTGCTTGGTAAATACTCAAAATTATAGGGCGGGTGTTGGTGTAGTGGTTATGAGCATGGACTTGTAAGTGAGAGGACCCCAGTTCGAGTCCTGCGCGTATAACTGCTAAATTTTATATTGGCCTGAAAAATGTTAACAGTAAAGTAGGTGCTTCCGCCCCCGTCCACGTCACCTACTTTGGTAGTTGGACGTTAAGCCCGCCTGAAAAAAACGGCATTAAAAAAAATACTCAAAATTATAGGTCTCCAACGAAAGACTCCTTTACTTTTCCTTACTGAGACCACTATGGACTTACAGACTGGAAATGTACGGAACTGCCAAGCGTTCTAATCTGAATCGCATCCAAAAACCTCATCCACATTACTAACAGTCCTTACCCTCCCCACACAGATCTCAACATTCCTTTCGTCAACAGTCTGGCTAATATCCTTTATAACAGACTCCACAATAAGCTCCTATCATACTCTAAACTTGTAGCCCAAGCCTTCACCTCTTAAACAGCTAGTGATAGTCATCACTGGACGACTACCAATATTATATTTAAGCTGTAAATTTCAAATAAAGAGTAAACAATAGCTGAACCAGAGTGCTGAAACATTTTACGGAGAAAGTTCCATTTAAAAGGGGCTATTCTATGGGGGGGGACTAGTCTATGGGGGGAGTGGCGACGAGTATTCCTTTAAAATGCCATTTCAGTATATTGTATGATTCTAAGAACTTTATAATATTAATAAGAATTTTAATGTGTTGCCAAAAATACCGAGTTTAAAGAAAATCATAAGATAAATGCTCCTCTTTATGGAACGTTTTTTTTTTTCAGTTTCTGCGGTTTCTTCGATAGTAATAGGTTCTTAAAATTTGATACAGTAATTATACTGGTTATGAGGTTTTCTATATTGGCTGTTTATTTTATTTTATATATAGACTTTGTGTGTTTTGTAATAAAAACTTCGAAACCATTGACAGCCTCAAATTTTTTATTTAAATGCTATTGATTAACATTTAGTCATCTCCTTTACGTTTCGGCATTTTACATGCCATTATCAAAAGGTTTTATCAATAAAACAGTACATTATCTAAAAAATAAAGTTACAAAATAGTTGTAATCAAATAGAGTTTACATTGAAATTATTATTTTACTGTGTCCACAAATTATTAACTCACCTTGTTAAGTATAATGGAGGTTTATTACTATATTGTTATATGATTTGGTTCTTAAATATATTTATGCAAATTTGTTAACGAGTTTTATTTTTTCATTGTTATGCTGCTTTTGTTTAATATAGTTTAATTTATTTTGAAATGAATATGAACTGCGTTTGGATATATTTGTACTTCGTTTTTTTTAAAATGGTGCACCACGTGGTTTTGTACTGGTTGTTTTAACTACGAGGCATGTCCAGTAAGTAAGTGTACTGAATTTTTGTAGGTTACAAAAAGTTTTATTTGAACAAAAAAATTACCTGGTTACATTAGTACATATGTAAGCTATTTTTCGACATATTCACCATTCCTCTCAATGCAGGTAGTGAACCGGGGTATTAATTTTTTGATGCCTTCCTCGAAGTAGTTTCCCGCCAATCCCTTCGTCCACTTCTCCACCACCCCTTCACCTCCTCGTCGGTTGAAAACCTTTTTCCACCCATATGCAGCTTCAGGGAGGTAAAGAGATAGTAATCTGAAGGTGCTAGGTCAGGGGAATGCGCGGGATGGTTCAGACATCCCATTTAAACGAGGCAAGCAGTGTGTGGTCTGGCATTGTCGTGCAGCAGACAGACTCCCTTTGTCAGCATGCCTCTCCTTTTGTTCTGAATCGCCCTCCGCAATTTTTTTAGGGTCTCACAGTATCTTGCAGAGTTGATGGTCTCCCCTTGAGGCATATATTCAATTTAAATTATGCCTTGATAGTCCCAAAACACGGATGCCATTATTTTCTTGGCTGAAATTGTGGTTTTGAACTTTTTGGCGGAGGGTGAAGAGGTGTGACGCCACTGTTGAGACTGCCTTTTGGTTTCAGGTGTGTAGTGTGCAACCCAAGTTTCATCTCCAGTAATGATGGAGCGGAGAAATTCATCTCCATGGAGTTTGTAGCGTCTCAAAAACTCTTGCTTATTTCACACTTGGCGGGAGATTGGATTGACATTTTTCACGAAACGTATTGTCGCGTCGACAGTTGTCAACATACTGACCTCGAACCGGTCTCGTTGCGGAGGGGAGGAATCAGGCTACCCGATAGTGTAGCCAACATGTCGAAAACAAAATCCCTCCGGCCGTGAGAGCCTCAGTACACTTACTTTCTGGACATGCCTAGTAAATTGGATATAGTTTTACTATTTTTCTTTATAGGCCTGTGAGTGAAGAAACAGAACGTATTTATTAGTAGATGTTCTTTTTGAATTATTAAAAATATTTTAATGTGTTCATAATTAAACTATATTAAACAAAAGCAGCATAACAATGAAAAAATAAAACTCGTTAACAAATTTGCATAAATATATTTAAGAACCAAAGCATATAACAATATAGTAATAAACCTTATTATACTTAACAAGGTGAGTTAGTAATTTGTGGACACAGTAAAATAATAATTGTAATGTAAACTCTATTTCATTATAACTATTTTGTAACTTTATTTTTTAGATAATGTACTGTTTTATTGATAAAACCTTTTGATAATGGCATGTAAAATGCCGAAACGTAAAGGAGATGACTAAATGTTAATCAATAGCATTTAAATAAAAAATTTAAGGCTGTCAATGGTTTCAAAGTTTTTATTTACAAAACACACAAATTCTATATATAAAAGTAACTATACTTATAAAGGCCTATTACTTTGGTTTGAAACTTTTCCCGAGAGCAAGTTGATTTTGTTAGGAAGCGAGTCATCAAAGAATGACTTAATAAGTTTTATCATTCCATTTTTATAATTGTAAAAACTGAAAGTTAAAGGAACTTTGTGGGATTCTTTCACAATGAAATTATATCTTTTAATATTCTTGTATTAGAAACATCAACATTTCCAATATCTATACGATGTAAACATCAATGTAGACTTGCCCACATTTGGAAATAAACAACCACAATCGAAATAAAAAAAAATGGCTTATCCAAAGAAAGTGGAATAGGGACAAAACAACATGCAACTTCCCCAATGTAAAAAAAAAAACAGAAATAGAAGTGGTAGCCTGGAATGCCCCAAAGGAACCTTTCTGTTGCGGCCATTAGGTATCAAAGTTGAGTTATAATGGGTTTTGCGGCAACTAAGGCAAGGAGAGTAGGAGAAAAAGGAGAATCGGAGAAAGTAGTAAGAGTGTGTTATAGTAGCGTACCAAGAGATGTGAGGGGTGCGTGTTGCTGAATAACTGATGTGGCCAGTTGGTTTAAGAGGGTTACCAGTGGTAGTCCCAAAGGCCTAGTATAGATTGGATATAATTCTCGTCGTAGTAGTGTATTGTAAAAAGCGGGGGAGGGACCGGTCTCTCTCCCTTGGACCGGTTGACAGGCAAATATATTCTCTGAATAGTCACAACCCTCGTTTTGCAAAAGTCCCATTTCATTGTAACACTCTTCTCCATATAGCATTTTGTATAATCTCACTTAGTCAATACTGGTGAGTTACGTGTATAAGTGCTGGACATTCATTTTGTAGCGTCACTTTAAGAATAGCTTCCATCAGCACTAGTTAAATGTTGGTGGTTCATTTCCTCCCTTCACAATGGCTCTTGATTTTTAAAACAAAAAAAAATGTGGCGTGAAACACATATATACAACTTTCACTTACTCCTGTTAATATGATTATATATAAAATGACAAATTTGCTTTAAACTTCATATATTGCTCATTTGTTCTAACATAAATATAGAGGGGATTGGAGGGGGGAGGGGGAATACCAAGCTACCAACCCAAGCAGTGAAGAGCGCTACAATAACCCAATTTACAATATTGGAATTTAACGCCACCAATTGCGCAAAACTGTCGAAAATCAATATCTGTACAGTTAGTAATCCAACTTAAAGGAAATCATTATTGTGTTCTCCCCCCAAAAAAGTAAAAAATTTGAAAGATCTCTTCTTGTAAAGGTGCAATTCCGATTTATTGATTTTCTTAAAATTTGGAATTCTATCAACGCTTTTCCAATGTATATTAATATTATGAAGGGACTAAAACTATATATTGTACTGAAGTTATACTTAAGAGAAAAGTATAACGCTATTGTCCCCCCTCAGAAACCCCCCAAAAAATCAATTTTTCCCGGCAAAATATATTAAAATAAATGTGATATAGGGTGATTTGATTATGAACCTTAATTACAGCCTTTTATAATTTTATTTTTTTTCATTATTTCCCGATGTTCCGGACACTCTTACGAGTCATTCTCAAGGGAAAGAGTATCTTTCTTTAGTATAATTTTATACAATCTGAAATAACAATATATAAATTTTAATTGTATATATATCTAAGAAATCTTTAATATTACACATTTTAATTGTCCAGCAAATTAGATTTACCAACCTCTTCTTATAATAACAAGTTGTGATGTTTGTGCAAGATTTTGATCACCAGTTATATATAAAGATACGTCCAGATTAAGATCTTATTTGATTTAGTAACGATATGTTACTTGTCTCGTTTATATTTATTATAAACAAAACTAATTAGTTATATTGCTAAAACATTAACCTTATTAAATTATTTGTACTGATTGTGGAAATTTTGAAGTGGGACAAATTATTTTGTGTACAAATAATTTAATACAACCAGCTATAAGGTTAATGTTTTAGCAATATAACTAATTAGTTTGTTTATAATAAATATAAACGAGACAAGTAACATATTGTTGCTAAATCAAACAAGATCTTAATCCGGACGTACCTTTATAACTGGTGACCAAAACCTTGCACATACATCACAACTTGCTATATAACAAGAGGTTGGTAAATCTAATTTGCTGGACAATTAAAATGTGTGATATTACAGATTTTTGAGATATATATACAATAAAATTTATATATTGTTATTTCAGATTGTATAAAATTATTAAAGAAAGATACTCTTTCCCTTGAGAATGACACGCAGAGTGTCGGAACGTCGGGAAATAATGGGAAAACATGTAATTGTATTCAGGAAATATAACATTATAAAAGGCTGTAACTAAGGTTCATAATCAAATCACTCTACACAACTTAATATATTAAAACAGCCATAAATTTAAACCAACCAATAAAAGTGATAGATATTTATGTGTGTAGAGTGTATTATAATAGCAGTGAGAGAGAGACAAAATGACAGGACCACTCTCTCGAATTGGAGTGGGAGAAACCACATAAATACAGCGATGGGAAACAGATAGAAGAACAGTTCATACCACTGAGGTCACTCGCCAGTCACACTACGTGTCATTACCCCTTTTCCACTCTATCATACTCTATCATTTCAAGTGTAAAGTCCAGGCAGTCAGTGTCACTTATTATATTATTTAGAGTGTTAACCATATTTAGTCAATTCATTTAAACTACACCATTTCTCTCCTTCAATAAACCCATTATATTGATGACATAATAGCAGAGAGAGAGGACAAAATGACAGGACCACTCTCTCGGACTGTAGTGGGAGAAATACAGCGATGGGAAACAAATAGAAGAACAGTTCATACCACTGAGGTCACTCGCCAGTCACACTACGTGTCATTACCCCTTTTTCACTCTATCATACTCTATCATTTCAAGTGTAAAGTCCAGGCAGCCACTGTTATTTATTATATTAATAGAGTGTTAATCATATTCAGTTCATTCATTTAAACTACACCATTTCTCTCCTTCAATAAACCCATTATATTGATGACATAATAGCAGAGAGAGAGAGAGAGAGAGAGGACAAAATGACAGGACCACTCTCTCGGACTGGAGTGGGAGAAACCACATAAATACAGCGATGGGAAACAGATAGAAGAACAGTTCATACCACTGAGGTCACTCGCCAGTCACACTACGTGTCATTACCCCTTTTCCACTCTATCATACTCTATCATTTCAAGTGTAAAGTCCAGGCAGCCACTGTTATTTATTATATTAATAGAGTGTTAATCATATTCAGTTAATTCATTTAAACTACACCATTTCTCTCTTTCAATAAACTCATTATAAGTATACAAAGTTTAATGAAAATTCGTTGGAAACGTTTTCGAGAAAATTGAAAAAAAAAAAACTGAAGAAAAAAAATCAGAAGTCGTACTTCCGGTTGTTGGATTTTGCCTGAAACCTTCGTGTCAGATGCGGTGGTAGTATATAAACGGAATATCAAGTTTGAATTTCTTGCTATTTTGCGTTTTTTGAGATATATTGTTTTCACATAGACACAGATTCGCACACACATTCGCAAAAATAATTTTTTTCGTATTCAGCGGGACCTCAAAATATGTATTTCTGGAATAAACTCGATTTCTAAAATCTGACACGATCGCAATACTTCTTTTTACTAGGAGTATGAGAAAGTAATTAAATATTTTTGTATCAGGCAAAAGCTTTACTGCATCTGCCGATCGAATGACGAATGTGAGGCGAATAGCGAATATATTGCTAAAAATTATTTATTATTAATCTCAAGTCCAAAAATCGAATCGTTAATACACCTTAGGTTAGTTATCAGTTAACAATTCTGACCAGCTGGGCGCCAACTTTATCTCTACGTTTAATCAAATTTATAATACATTTGTTTTCCTGTAGGTAATTCTATTCTAGATTATAATAATGACCTACTCTATTGCTGGTCTACCTTTATATATTTGACTTAAAAATGAAAGTATCTCTCTAAATGACAGAACGATGCATTCACAATCACGCACAGTTGGTATTTATGAAATACCATGTAATATTCTCAAAGTTTCAAAATAGGTAATTGTTGGAGAAAATAGTGGAAGACCGAACAATAATAGACGTTAGAACATTAAAAAAAAAAAAAAAAATCAAACGAAATTAATTAATAATCACACAGACGTATGTAATAATGTGTGATGGAGCAAGGACGGACGTTGATATACAAAAGAGATGGATTAAGGTTGTGTATTAAGTATGAAAGAAGTAGCTGCGTCACCATTGGAACCATTAACTTCACTACTCGACCATTTGCATTAATCTTCCATAATTCATCTATAATTATATTTTGATTACCCAACCATTTTTAGTGTAGTAGCCCATTTTAATCGCTCGAATTATTCACTTAATGTTCTAAAGATATTTTAATCATTTTTGATTACGTTTTATATTATTTCGTGTTGTTATTATTATTATTATACTTTGTTGAGAACAGTCCACACTGTTCATTGGGCTTTGAGAATTTTTTTTTTAGTTACTTTTAGGAATATCAACTTATTAAACTTATTTTGAGTAAATATATATATGGTAACTACCTAATAATTCATAAACATTACGATAAGCTGTTGTCAGTGGAATTTCATATAAGTGAAGTAATACCTATTTTTTTTTTCAGGCAAAACCAAATTGCGGGCCAGAAGGGAAGGGCATACTTCACTATCAAAAATTTTTCCAAGTCTCGACTGGGAACCTACCGGATATAATTCATGCTACCACTCTATCAAACCCGTACCTCGAATGAAAACAAACTATGGTTTGGATTAAGAAACTTATTTGTAGTATTCCTGTGTGCGAGGGGGGGGGGGGGATATCCTAACCTCTAATGTGAAGGCGCTCTTTATAGAGGCAAATTAACACTTTTTACTACAGCAGTCATCATATTATCTATGCTAATGCAGTTAGCACAATATATACATCTGTAGTGGAAGGACGAAATCGAAGGAAATATCGAAACACTACTTCAGGAATTGCTCAGTGCCAATGATAGATATTTGCCTTTATTCTAGATAAACGTTATTTTATTAAGATACAGTATGATATTGTAATATACTTAATATTGCTTAAAGAATAATATATGTATTTATAAAAGCAGTGTGATCTCTTAATTATTACTAATACTTCTCTCTTAACCGTATATACATACAAGGCCTTTTCGCTAAAACGCTCACGCCACACTACTACAAACACATCATCACACCAATACATTACACATCTCTACTGGGTTTCTAGATTTATAAACATCTAAATTTATCTCTATCTCCTATTTTTGTGTGCTTCATGCTTTGAAGCAACTCAAGAAACAAAGGAAAGTCGTCTACTCTGCAGGTTTCCTAGGATAATCATGCGAACAAACTTACATTGGTACGCATAACTATTATATCTGTATAAAGTGTGTGCTTAAGGCAGCTAACAATTCGAACAAAATTAATATTGTGGCTTTCTGTACGTTTACACAATTCATTTATGTTATGATCTTGTCTTTTATTTATTATATTATGACAAAACTCATACCAAGAGTTGGGTTCTTCTTTTCCTTTTTTACACAAATTAAAACACTTGTAACTATAAACATTAGATATCAAAGAAATTTAAAAAATACAAACAAAAAAAGTAAAAATATTGTGCAGCAAGTACCTGGACAATATTATAATCGCAATAATTATTTAACGAATTAAAATAATACCTTCTTTAATAGTTAAACAAACTAAATGTGATCTTATTTCTAGGGATTTAATAACATATCAGAGACATTTTCCGTGGTAGCCTGCTTGATTTTGTGGTCATCGACCGGTTTCGGGTATTCGCCCATCTTCAGAATGCGTTTGTCAGACAGTGTGATAACACAGACTTGCACAGAGTCAGTGTATAAACTGAATTTGCTCTGTGCAAATCTGTGTTATCACACTGTCTGACAAACGCATCCTGAAGATGGGCGAACGCCCGAAAACGGTCGATGATCAAAAAAATGAAGCCAGGCTACCACGGAAAATGTCTCTGATGCTTTCCAGCTCTGCGGAACCAACCACCACAACAACTTAATAACATAAATCAATTATCTTTTATTTTTAATTGTTGATACTTCTATTTTATCTAGTTCAGAAACTAAGGTAAAATTTGGGATGTGTTTAATTGTGCACTGCACTCTAAAATTATTTTAATGAAACAGAAAGTGGTTTGTCATTATTTCGTTTGGAATTACAAATTTTACGATCACTATACATTTATTTATAAAGAAATTGTAGCAAATACTTGAGTATTTTTTTTTTTTAAGTATTCCCTAAGCTAACTCATAATCATATTAAATAACTTTATGCCACCTGCTTATCCTACTTTATATTGGCGACTATAAAGTGTGTAAGCTTAGAAACGCATGATAGCCACAATTGATCTTTTAGGTCGTACTAGTTTTGACTCTGGAGTCACTTTCTTCGCATATTTACGATAGTCAAAATATTTTTCACCTCACCTTACGCACGCACACATACCCTGTACTTACTTACAATGGTTTCTACCTATTCATACAACATTTATTTATTTAATGCTGTCTTAAAATATAGTGGAATGAAGAAGTGCTCAAAGTTATAGTACGAAAGGAACTTATCTCGTACATTGACTGAAGAAGATATGTTTAAAGTTCAAAGCATATTTTACGTATCTTGTTTACTTTTTACTGCAATGATAAGAGATTCAGTAGTTTTTGTTTGACATGTATGGATGCTTAAAATAATCAGTATATAAATAAATAAGCATTATTTTTTGCAGGAAAGCTTTATGCATCTTCAATAATACAATAATAATTATTATTATTTTTTTATTTTTTTTAAGGTACAGCAATATCTGTCATTATTAGCGCCTGGAATTTTATCAGTGTATTGCGCCCTTCAAGAGGCGCTCTAGTGGAAACGTTTCGGGCTATATTCTCTCATTGTAAAGAACACTGCCCAAGACCGGAAAGGGAGTTGTAGTGGCAACGAATCTCAATTCGACCACAGGCTTTCATTCGACCCAGGACTTCTCGCAACTACGGCGTTCAGCAATAAAAGGATATCATGAAAGAACCGTATACTTTTTCAAAAATGCTAGTCAACTAGTTGAGCCAGGAAAATATGCAAGCTACTTTTTTGGGAATATTTCAAAAATGACTCCGATGATTTTCTTCAAACTTGTTATATCAACTACACATACAAAAATCTACAACTTTTATTTGAAACATTTCTCTAGGAAAATTCATTTTGAGAGCACTTTTGAGGGTGGAGGGGGCTCAGGTTGTCCTCTAAAGTGGTATTTCAGTTCACTATACAATCTGTCATCTAAACAATATTAATTAGAATTAAATGTGGTGTTGAAATTCCGAGTTTGAATAAAATTGGATAACCGGAAGTGTTTTTTTTTACTGAAATGTATTTTTCAGTTTTTTGATATTTTCACGAAACGGCTCCAACGATTTTCTTTAAATTAGGAATGTGAACTACACATATAAAGAGCTACAACTTTTATTTGAAACATTTCTCCTGGTAAAGTCACTTAAGGAGGCTTTTGGGGAAGGGGGGAGGTTATGTTTTTTTCTAAAGTGCTATCATACTTGATTATACATTTCTACTATCCAAACAAAATTAATTAGAAATAAATAGATGGCCAAATATTCGAGTTTCAAGAAAATTAGTAAACCGAAGTAAGCCCTTTTGCTGAACAGTTTTTTAGTTTTCGACGAATTGCGACAAAGTCCGACGAATTTCATTAAATTTGGTAACTATAAAGTTTGTCAATTACAATTTTGAAACTGGAGTAAGAGAAAGTTATGTGAGTGTATCACACCAGATTTTTTTTCAATTAAAGTTTAATGATAATAAAATTCCGAATTAGTAACAAAATACTAGAAATATTTGTTGTATCAATACTTTATAATTTGTAACAAAAATTAAAATCAATAATAAAAATATTAAAGCTTAAGATTCGTTACTACTTTAAAAGTATAGAAACACAATGTATTGCGTTGCGTATAAGTGTAACAAAAATGTAAAGAATTGAAATAGCAAAAGGTTTGAAGAGAAATAGAACCAATAGGGGTCTAACTGTGTATATAGCCCTAGGGGTAATAAATACCCATCAACACAGTATCCAAGCGAGCCAACCTATATCTTGTTCTACTACCCCTCACACCTGCCTTCTAATTTGAAGCAGCACGCGTTTGTTGGACCATTGTTGGACTACGCCCACGCATCAACGATATCCTATTCAACACACTTCACCTGGAATAAACACTAAATTAGACCACTAATAAAGTGCCACATATTTTAACGTTGACGTGACAAAAGTGGAACGTTACAGATCTTACTCTCTCGCTCCCTTCAGAATTTAAGTTAAGAGCTTATACAATTGGATAGTTAGAGTAAAGTACGGTAATGTAGGCGATGATGGTCTATTTTGTTATAACCTACAGAGCAAACTTTTTTTTTCAATATCCTCCATTATCAATAAAGCCACATGTATGCAAATAATTACTTGTCCTAACTAATTACTAGGATTCAAATAATTAAACTTAAGAAATTTCTATCATATAGTTGATTGTTGAATGAATACAATTCTAATGAGATTTTACTAATGCCGTCATCAATTAAGGGGGTTTTTGGAGAAGGGGTAGGGTTATGTTTTCCACTAAAGTGCTATCATAGTTTAGTGGTGATAGACTCTCAAACTGGTGTGATACACTCACACAACTTTCTCTTACTCTAGTTTCAAAATTGTAATTGGCAAATTTTATAGTTTGTACACCAGATTTAATGAAATTCGTCAGAGATCGTCGACAACTCAAAAAAAACTGTTCAGCAAAAGCGCACTTCCAGTTTACTAATTTTCTTGAAACTCGGAATTTTGGCCATCTATTTATTTCTAATTAATTATGTTTGGATGGTAGAATGTATAATAACTATGATAGCACTTTAGAGAAAAACATACCCTCCATCCCTCCTCCAAAAAGCTCCCTTAAGTGACTTCAACAGAAGAAATGTTTCAAATAAAAGTTGTAGCTCTTTATATGCGTAGTTCATATTCCTAGTTTAAGACAAGTGGTAGGAGCCGTTTTCGAGGGAATATCAGAAAATATATTTCAGTAAAAACGCACTTCTGGTCATCCGATTTTTTGAAACTCGGAATTTCAACAACATATTCAATTCTAATTAACATTATTTAGATGATAGAATTGTTTAATAAACTGAAATAGCACTTTAGATGAAAACCTAACCCCACCCTCCACCATAACTGCCCTTAAATGAATTTTCCTAGAGATACATTTCAAATAAGAGTTATAGCTCTTTGTATGTGTAGTTGATATACCAAGTTTGAAGAAAATCGTCGGAGCTATTTTTGAGAAAAACGCAAAAAAGTAAAAAAAAAATAAAAGTAAAGTGGTACTTCCGGTTGAGGAATTTTGACAGATGACCCGCGGTCAGATGCCATGGTGATATCTAAACGGAAAATCAATTTTCAACTTTCAACGGTTTTTCTTTTTGAGCTATGCTGTTCACATACACATTCTCACACACACACGCACACACAATTTGCTAAAAACCATTTTTTTTGACTCAGGGGACCTCAAAACGGATATTTCCGGTGAAAACTCGATATCGAAAATTTGTCAGGATTACAATACTTCCTGTTACTAGGAGTAAGAGAAAGTAAACGTTTGTCAATTACAATTTTGTAAAACTGCAGTAAGAAATAGTTGTGTGAGATTTTTTTTTTAATGAATAAATATATAATTGAACTATAAATTTTATTTTTTATTATAGTTCTATTTATTTTTTAATGTATTCACCAAAAATTTTTTGTGGGCCCTAGGAATTGTGGTGCTCGAGTGCTTGTTGGTAAAGAAGACCCTGGTTCGAACAGGCCAGTTCTCGATTTGCCTGATTTGCTTAATCTAATCCTGTACTTCGAAGTCCTTTGTCGTATTTATCGTTTCAGATTAGAGC
>JAAEAF010004675.1:0-15608 GCA_011037195.1 Triatoma infestans | reverse complement strand
CCTCCCCTAAAAGTGACCTTAAATAAATTTTCCCAGAGAAATGTTTCAAATAAAAGTTGTAGATCATTTGCATGTTTAGTTTATATGCCAAGTTTAAAGAAAATCGTCGGAGCCATTTTCGAGAAAATTCCGAAAAAAAGAAAAAAAAAATCATTTAGTAAAAGTGGTAAAGTAAACGCACTTCCGGTTATCCGATTTTTTTGAAACTCAGAATTTCAACAACATATTTAATTCTAATTAACATTATTTAGATGACAGTATTATATAATAAACTAAACAGCACTTTAAATGAAAAGCTAACTCCACCCCCTCCCCCAAAAGTACCCTTAAATGCATTTTCCTGGAGAAATATTTCAAATAAAAGTTGTAGCTCTTTGTATGTGTGGTTGATGTACTAAGTTTAAAGAAAATCGTCGCAGCCATTTTCGAGAAAATCGCAAAAAAGTAAAAAATCCAAGTAGTAAAGTGGTACTTCCTGTTTAGGAATTTTGTCAGATAACGCACCGTCAGATCCCATGGTGGCCTCTAAACAGAATATCAAGTTTCAACATTCTATGATTTTTCGTTTTGGAGCTATGCTGTTCACATACATACACACATACACACACACACACGACCATTTGCTAAAAACCACTTTTTTGGACTCAGGGGACCTCAAAACGGATATTTCCGGGGAAAACTCGACATAGAAAATTTGACACGATTACAATACTTCCTCTTACTAGGAGTAATTGTAACCGGAAGTAAAAAAAATCACAAAATTTTCGAACTCAATATTTCGTTAAAGTGCTACCAGGAGACGTGAGAATAAGTTTTTTTTGTAAAAATCGGATATCCGGAAGTGGCACATTATTGAAAAATTGGATTTTCGTTTTTTCTATTTTCTCTAAAACGGGCTCCAACGATTTTCTTTTAAACTTGATAAATCAACTATACATACAAACAGCTACAACTTTTATTTGAAACATTTATCTGGGAAAATTCATTTATGGGCACTTCTGGGGGACGGGTAGGGTTCAGGTGTCCTCTAAAGTACTATTTCACTTCATCAATGTGCTATACAATTCTGTCACCTAAATAATATTAATTTTGAATTATATAAGTTGCCAAAATTTTTAGTTTGATGAAAATCGGTTGACCGGAAGTGTGACGTAACTGAATAGGTTTATCACTTTTCTGAGATTTTCATCATAAAAATGCCGACGATTTTCAACACTAATAAGAATCGTAAGTGTGAAGAAAATTTGCCATTTCGCAATAAGAGAAAGTCATGTGAGTGTTTAGATTAAGATGAACTAGATTTGATTGAATCTACGCTAGCTCTTGCGTAGAATTCTAATGTTCATAGTACTCTTCCAATACTTATGGACTACGCTACCTATATAAAATTAAGGACAATAAATATAATGAATAGCTTACAAACTTCGAGTATAAGAAAAGTTTTTTAACTCATTATGAATTCCTTGAAGAAATTTTTGTAGGTGTTTAACATGAATTCTATTTTGTCACATTAGTATGAACTGCCAAATACAAAATGGCAGTCTTACATTGGATCTTATGTTTTGCCTTCTTTCTCAACAATGGAATAGAAATTCCGAGTTTTCTCTTTATACTCATATTAATTACAAAAACAAGGGAAGAGATTAGCTCAGTGGTACCCGCTGGTACAGCTCACTCTCCGGGTCAAAATCAGTAGATGGCAAGGTAGTAAGACCATCGGCGTGCGATCAGCTACACCGCGATTTTTACAAGTTATGAATGAAAACATGATTCCTATAAGAAATTTCAAAATGATATTATAACGGTTTTTTTAATTGAATAAGAAGAAAAAGTACTATTTTATTATAAATTTGACTCCTCAAACAGATTTAGCTCGAACTGGCCTCCACCATTAGATATGTATTTCTTTGGTCGTAAGGTATAATTGGCAGGAAAAAGCATGTGTATGCATTTCTAATAGTCGAGGCCAGTTCGAGCAAGATCTGTAATTAATGAGGAGTAATATTTATAATACAATAGTACTTTTGTTCTTATTCAATCAAAAAACCGTTATATCATTATGAAATTTCTTATAAGATCATGTTTTCATTCATAACTTGTAAAATATCACTCACAGAAAAAAACCGTTCAAGTAAATTTTTCTTACAAAAAAATAGAGGAATCTATTTCATAAATAAAAACCACACCTTCCCATTTGAAAAAAAATAAAGTTGGTACCTGTATCTCGCTTCTCGAAGCACCAAAATAAATGCAAATTAAATTTGGATTTCTAACAAAAAACTACGGGGACACGTATTTTTTAGTTTTTTTTCTAGCTATCTTAGTTTCCGAGAAAAAGTCAATATCCATAGAGCTTGGGACACCCTGAATATATACATATAAATTAAGTACTGACCTATAAAAATGACCATTGGTAAAAATGTAGAAAGTACTGAATAATATAGTAGTGAAGTACTGAACTACGTGCGCAAGCATCGCGTTTTCCAAGCCCAATTGCATACAATTGAGGTCGGACTCGTAGTGGCCGTTGGTTAACCAATAGCTCCGCTGTCCTTCGGGATATGAGCTGAGCTGGTGGCTATACAGCAATATAAATGAATACTCTTGCCATCGCAAACGACGACGGAAGTGCCCTACGCTAAGGGGTGCGGCCCACCAGAATTAAAGTAGAGTCAGTCTTCTCTAGCGGCCGTCAACAATTGTTGGCTTCCACGCGTTGGTTCGGCGTAAAACCGAACCTGCCTCCTTGTTGGGGCCAAGCGGAGGAGTGCTCGGGGAGGCGCCTTGCACCCTAGTGACATCCTTCTCTTGTAAAACTAACTTCGTGCTTGCACGGGGTATATCAGAATGGATAGGAACGGTCTTTAAAGAACCCTTAGTTCCGAAATGGGAACAGGAATGAGGGAAGAATGTCCGGTGATGGACATTCTCTCGTTAAAGACAACACTGTCCGGAGGCCGGCAGTGCACTGAAAACGCTCCGAACTTTGTAGGCCCAGAAGGGCTTTGGATAGCTTAGGGCTTGGTCCATCCCCACAATCAAAAAAAAAAGAATCACAAAAACAGTAAACAGTATGTTAGAAAAAACTTGATTTTTTGTATACAAAATTTTCATGACGCAACTAAATAAATTACAAAATACCTACGAAGGAATGGCACTTAGCTACAAAATAATAATTCTCAATTTCTGATTGGCCTAACATATTCCCGCATTTCACACCTTCTGTTCTACACTTTGGTGATTGGTTGATTATTTGTAGTCAATTATTTCTATGAAAAACTATTTTAGAATTTTTTTATTAATTTTCCTTCTGTAGAAATTTTATTAATTACCAAATTGCGCAATAAAACATTTTTATAAAAAAAAAAAAAAAATGCAAAAAATCAACTTATTTTTAACATTATATTTATTGTTTTATAAAATTAATGTGAGCTATAAAAAAAAAAAAAAAATCGAATTTTCATTCCATTGTTGAAAAAGAAAGCAAAAGAGAATTAGGCAGAAATGGGAGATCTAATGTAAGTCCGCCATTTTGTATTTGGCCGTTTATACCAGTGGGACAAAATAGAATTGGCCTTAAACACCCAAAAAAATTACTCCAATGAATTCATAATATTCAGTTAAAAAACTTTTGTTAGTGTGATGTATGCCAGAAATATATTTGAAAAATATCAAGAATGTTCTAACATTCGCTGGCAAAAAGGGTACACACACGCAAGTAGAGTTCATGAACTCAGTCACCTTTGTCTTTTGCCCTTCTCAAAGGAGAAGATTTAAACTAACAATTAGAAGGCATTCTTTCAGAACAGTTTGAACTAGACATCCAACCAGAACAATTCAGGAATCGCTCACTTAATTTCAGTGCCAGTTATAGAGTTTAGCATTTATTCTAGATAAACAACTGATTTATTAAGATATAGTTGTGATATTGTAAAGTACTTAAATTCACTTAGAGAATATATTTATTTCAAAAACAATGGTGATCTGTTACCTATTTCTAATACTTTTCTCTCTTTCTCAAACTTATACATTACAAAACCGCTCACGCCACAAGCAGCTACTACAAACTACATTACAAAACATCACACCATTTAACTGGTGCCAGCTGTTTGGGATATTATCAACCAGAAGAAGATGACTGTAGTCTGTGGAAGTGTGTATGTTTGTGGTAGTGGTTTGTGTAGCACGAACGGTTTAGCAAAGGGATTGTGTGTATGTATAAAGAATGAGAAGTATTAATAAATAACCAAGAGATCACCATTGTTTTTTAAATAAATAATCTCTAAATGAATTTAAATGTGAATACAATATTCACAACTATATCTTAATAAATCAATTGTTTATCTAGAATAAATGCTAAACTCTATAACTGGCAATGTAGTTAAGTGAGCGATTCCTAAAATGTTCTGTTTGGATGTTCTGAAAGAATGCCTGCTAATTGTTAGTTCAAATCTTCTCCTTTGAGATGGGCAAAAGACAAAGGTGACCGAACTCTGCTGTAATGTTAGTCTTCTACCTGTGTGTACCCTTTTTGCCAGCGAATGTTAGAACATTCTTGATATTTTTCAAATAAAATATATTTGAAAATATACTTCTGGCATCCATCACATTAGACCTGGAATGCTTAGCTATTCACTTGTATTGTCGTTAATTTTATGTAAGTGGCGCAGTCCACAAAATATTGAAAGGTAGTTCCTTGCAACAACATAAAACACGGAATCGAACTAATTATTAGTGCAAGTAAATAAATAAATTATAAAAAAAGAAGCGTTATATATTAGAGTTCGATAAACTAGAGACTATGTAACTATGTAAATTGGAGTAAGAGACAGTCGTGTGAGTGTTTCACATCACATTTTTATTTATTTATTTCAAACACATTTAACAATTTTGCATTATTTGATTTTATAAATGCCTTTAAATGAAATTATTTGTTGCAGGTGACGATAGCCACTGAACTTGGAAAAGTTGTAACTCAGATGCAATTAGAAAGATCTGAAGTCGCTTTCCACATTTTTACCAATGGTCATTTTTATAGGTCAGTACTTAATTTATATATATATATATATATATATAGTGTGTCCCAAGCTCTATGGATAACGACTTTTTCTCGGAAACTAAGATAGCTAGAAAAAAACTAAAAAATACGTGTCCCCGTAGTTTTTTGTTAGAAATCCAAATTTAATTTGCATTTGTTTTGGTGCTTCGAGAAGCGAGATACAGGCACCAACTTCATTTTTTTTCAAATGGGAAGGTGTGGTTTTTATTTAAGAAATAGATTCCTCTATTTTTTATATAAGAAAAATTTACTTGAACGGTTTTTTCTGTGAGTGATATTTTACAAGTTCTGAATGAAAAAAGGATTCTTACGAAATTTCCACAATGATTTATACGGTTTTTTTATGCCATTGAATAAGAAGAAAAGTACTATGTTATTATAAATTTTACTCCTCATTAATTACAGATCTTGCTCGAACTGGCCCCCACCATTAGAGATGCATACACATGCTTTTTCTTGCCAATTGTACCTTACGACCAAAGAAATACATATCTAATGGTGGAGGCCAGTTCGAGCAAGATCTGTAATTAATGAAGAGTAAATTTTATAATAAAATAGTACTTTTCTTCTTATTCAATCAAAAAACCGTTATAATATCATTTGGAAATTTCTTATAAGAATCATGTTTTCATTCATAACTTGTAAAATATCACTCACAGAAAAAAAAACGTTCAAGTAAATTTTTCTTATAAAAAATAGAATAAAAACACCACATCTCCCCATTTGAAAAAATGAAGTGGTGCTTGTATCTTGCTTCTCGAAGCACCAAAACAAATGCAAATTAAATTTGGATTTCTAACAAAAAACTACGGGGACACGTATTTTTAGTTTTTTTCTAGCTATCTTAGTTTCCGAGAAAAAGTCCTTATCCATATACCTTGGGGCATCCTGTATATACTATATACTGAAGTGTTGTTATTTATTATATAATAAATTATAATATTCTGCTATAAGTCATAAGTAACGAAAGAGCAAATTGTTTCGTCACATTAACGAACCAAGCACCATCGTCACACAAATGATGTACTCAAATAGCTGGATTAGCAGCATCAATAAGTAAGATCATCAACTAATGTCATGTAACTTTGACATTACATCTTCTACATAGAAACTATCTATAGCTGTAGATGAAATTGAAAAACAGCAGACTATCTAAAAGCCTTAATATTCAGTCGCTTCTTTCTCTTAATAAGCAAAGTTGTCTAAACTGAAAACATATATTTTGAGATTCTTCGTGTATCGAAAAAATGTTTTTAGTTTGTGATGGGTGTGATGTCAGTATTATTATTATTATTTTGATTTTGTAGACAAAATACGTTAAAATTCTGACCTTAAAAACGAATAATTGCAGGAAGCTGGAAATTGAAGGAAAAATTATAATATCAGAGACATTTCCGTGGTACGCCTGCTCATTTTGTGGTCATCGACCGGTTTTCGGCGTTCGCCCGTCTCAGGATGCGTTTTCAGACAGTGGCCAACCCAGACTCGTACAGAGACTTAGTTTCACACTAAACTCTAGTGTGAAACTAAGTCTCTGTCGAGTCTGTGTTGGCACACTGTTCTGAAAAGCGCACCTGAAGAGGGCCCCCGAACGCCCGAAACCGGTCGATGACCACAAAATGAAGCAGGCTACCACGGAAAATTGTCTCTGATGCTTTCCAGCTCTGCGGAACCAACCACCACAACAAAAATTATAATATTCGGTTTAGAAGATTAGTAGGGGAAATTCAATCTCAAAGTTTGGGCAAATTCAGTCTAATAAAAAAGCTACTGTGTTCCTTTTTTGGAAGAAATTTCTTTTTTTGAAAAATGTTAAATTTTTTTCTACAATATGGCCAATGATGAACGAACTCATGGGAATGTGCTTCCCTCTTCCATCTACTCTTTGAATCCCAATCATTTCAATTTTCACCCTGAAGAAGGCAATAAATTTGCCTAAACGTCGGTGAAATTTGAAAAGAGTGTTTTTTTTTTTTTTGTGACCGAACATCAACATTCATTTTACAACATCAAATACAACGGCCGTAACGAACACAGATAGGTAGATAGATAAAAAGCTTGATTACAAATTTACAAATATGTACAATAATAATTAATAGAAGTTCCAGTGTACATTAACAGTATAACCTTCCTATAATGTTTTGTATTGTGATTTTTGGGATAAGGCGAGGTACAATATGCAGAGAAAAAGGGAAAAACCTGCAGCTTTAGGAAAAATATTACGAGAGGATCTGTTTCAGTCTTTTATGCCTGTAATGTATGGAGGGATCGTAGGAGGCTATTGCGAGGCTAATTTCGGATTAAGATGACAGTCTAGATTGGAGAGGAGTTTCAGGAGACAATTTTGGATGAAGGAATAAACTGGGGTTACTGAAGTATTTTAGGTGAAGTAGGTCGATTTTGGTGTGTCGTGGTGAGTCAGTCACAAGTCTTAGGAATTTGTTCTGGATTATCTGAAGTTTTTTGATGTTGCTGTTACTAGTCAGGCTCCAGGCGGAGGAAGCATTAAAGTAACATCGGTCTGATGACTACTTTGTACAGTAGGAATTTGTTTTTTGTGGTCATTTTTGAGTCGCGTTACAGTAACGGGAAGAGTAGACTTATAGTCATTTTTCCAGACTTCACTTTGTCTTGTAACTCGTGGGTCGTGAAGTTCAGTTTGTTGTCCAGTTATTCTGAAGTACTTGACGTTGTTAGTCCAAGGGATCAAATTATTTTTGTGTTTAATTTGTCTCTTGATTATAGGTCTACGTTTAGTAGATCGTATGGCGTTTGTTTTGTCGTGATTTATTTTCATTTTCCATTTAGTGCAGTATTTTGTCAGTTTGTCTATTGCAGTAACGAACACAAAAACAGTAAATAATATATTACTACATCAATTTGCAACAATTTGATAATTTATAAAATATCTACCAACGGAAAATCAGAAATAAAAAAAAATTCGAAACTAGTTTTTTTCAAAGAAATAATTACTACAAATAATTGTTGGCCAATAACAGTGTAAGAAGTAATGGTGTCCAAATATGGGTGTGGTGAACATGGTATTTTTCAATTTCTGATTGGCCTAAGATATACCCAAATTTCACACCTTCTGAAACTCGGAATTCAGATTTACCACTTGTTCTTTTTACTGCCCTTCTTAGACATTGTTCAGGTCCGGGATTGGAGCACACCCTACATTCTTTATTCCATCCCTTGGAGCCAAATAGTAAAAATTCCTGAGAATCTTATATTTCTAGAGCCTTTGTCAGCGTCCAACATGATGCGCGTACTTAGGATACATTTATAGACGGTTAGCTTGGCTTCCCTAAACAGCGTCTCCGAAGCTAGGTGATAATAGTTTTGTAAGCGTTTAATGGAACAGATGTAAACCTATCAATGTTATAAGGAACGGAATAATTTATATTGAGTATTATGCGGGAACCTTTGAATTCGACACTGTATTTAAACTGCCGTTTCAATCATTCTAAAATGTTGTGACTATAATGACGTTAACTTAAAATGTAAACACATTCAATTAAATCAAAGAATAATGCCCTCTGTTCCTTTAAGGCTTTCTCTTCCAGCTGGTAAGAGGAAGCATAGCGGTCGTTTCACGTTTAATTATTGAATTTTCCTCCGTTTTGTGGCCTCCTGATTACCAAAAAAATATTTTTACCGAATGCTCTGTATAGGAGGTGAATAGGTTTGCCAAATTAGGAGCGTCTTTCCCTTTCAATGGTCCAGAGCCTGCTGTTGGTGTGTCTTTTGGCACATGTTTGTCAGGCTTCCAGTCATGGACAGCACTCATGCTTATGGATGAGTCAGTAGGTTGTCGACAGTCAAAAATGCTCATTAAGGGTCCGGGCAGGGCTTTTAGTGAGGGACTTTTAGCGAATGCTCTATATGTGTACCTCCCTCAGGTATCTGGTTGGTTTCCTCGCTGGGCATTGTGATTTAAGGAGACATCTCTATACAATGTGGCTCATGCCTCTGTAAGACGGAGGCGGAAACTCCTTAAATCTCATAACGGATTGTTTGGGCTGTGAGGAGATTCAGGACCTTTGGCCAGAATAGGATATCGGTAGAAGGGTTTAAGCTATGTTCTTTCAAGATTATGGTCCGATTTGTTCGGACTGTAGTAAAACTTAGATTGGTAAAATCCGGACCTGGATTCTGTTCCAGTCTGGGTAGTTGTTTCTCTTCTGGGACAGCTATATGGATAGCGCAGGGTTTGGCCCTCCGCTTCTTTGAACAATAACAACGCATCAGACATGAACGTTTCCGCCAAAATCCATCTACCGAAAACGAGACTTTACTTTTAATTTTTTTCAGCTTTTCGCGATTTACTCCAAGTAATATTATTAATAATATTATTATGCCACTACAGTCCTAAAAGACCCGGGTCTCGTCCACAAGCTTCTGCCATACATCCTTGCCTTTGGCCTTCATTTTCCACCGCCTAACACCCATTGAGGTGAGGTCATCTTGGAGATCGTCCAGCCAACGCAAGCGAGGTCTTCTTCTCCGGCCATAGAGGAGCCTTTTGGGCAGTCTAACTTCGTCCATTCTCTCCACATGACCTAACCAGCGGAGACGACCTTTCTTTATAAAGGTCACGATGTCTTCGTTCTTGTACAGCTGGTACAATTCTTCATTTTGCCTAATCCTCCACTGGCCGTTCACAAAGCTTGGGCCAAATATCTTTCTTAGGACCTTTCTTTCCCACACTCCAAGCAACCTTTCGCTCTCTTTAGACAGTACCCACGTCTCACTAGCATACGTTACAACTGGTCTTATTATAGTTCTATATATTAGAACCTTGGCGTCACGTGACAAAACTCTAAAGCGAACAGCCTTCGCTAATGCAAATAAGCAGCTGTTGCCAGCAGCTGTTCGTGCTTTAATTTCGGCTTCTATTTCATTTCTGTTTGTCACAACCGCTCACAGGTATTTGAAACTATCTCCAGTTACGAACTCATGAGCATTAATTTTCACCTTTTCAGGCAACGCAGCTTGGTCCCTGGAAGATCTCATGTATATAGTTTTTTCTTCGTTGACTCTCAAGCCAAGAGTCATAGCCTTTCTTTCAAATTCCTCCAGGGCCCTTTCCAAAGCTGCTTTAGTGCGCCCATTATGCAGGTTTATGTTATATTCATCCAAGTAATATTCCAAGTTTAAAAAAAAAATTTATCAATTCGAATTTTGGGGAAACTCAATTTCGAATTTTTTGGAAAGACGCCATATTTTCTTTTTTACTGTACCACTAATAAGTGCTAGAATGAATGAAATATTTCCCCTCTTTTAAATAGTAATAAACAGAACTCGTCTAACACTGTAATTTTGTGTTTTCAATATAATTATTATCACATCTATGGGTAATATGAAAGCCTCCCGCGGGCCTTGTAATTCATAATTCAAAGATATAACACTACTTCGTTTGGTTACATTCAACATATCTAACTTTGACAGCAACAATTTATTTTGAATATATCTCTTTCATTTCTAATTAAATAAGTAGTTCTGGGAAAATTACTTTGCACTTTGGGTTATAGGGTTGCGTGATTAAAGAGTAGATAAGACGAGGCTCGCATGTACGATAGATGGTATATTGCGCGGGCTACTAGGACAGGCAATATGTATATTTACATACTGTCTCATATTTCACAAAGTCCAATAACCTCTACTAGCTAACGCTACTATAATATCTCGATCTGGATCTTTATTTATATAAATGTTCCAGGAGCAGTCAATTTATGTAAGAGAATAATTGATATTCCTTATTGAATTCCTTAGTTAACGGTAAAGTAATGAATATGTTTTGTGAAGTGTTTTCTAAATTATAGTAAATTTCTAAATTTAGTTGTCACCGATTAAGCCCGTTTTAAGGTCTCCTTAGTAAGAAATACATATTTTTAGGGGAATAGTTTGTATGAAAAAATGATCTCAATACAGAAAAATGCCGGAAGTATAATATTCTGTCTAAGTATCAACTCGATTTGGATACGAAGGTTTTGATTCGATCAATTCAAAGTGCAACTTTACTGAATAGGGATTTTACACTTTTTTCACGATTAAATCCGACCGATATGCAGACATCCAATTAAAGACTAAAACAAAATTTTGATTCTAATTCCTGGAGCCTTAAGAAACACAATAATTAGGAGCATCTTTTTCATCGGACATATTTAAGAAGAATTACTCATTAGGCAAAAATTCTTTTAAATATCTTAGATTTCATATGTGTTCAACCACATTTTATTCTGATATAGTACATATAAGGAACCTTAAGAGGAACTTCAATGTGTTTTTTAAAGAATTTTAAATTATCCTAGTTTCATTCACTATTTTCTTCGTAAGGATGAACCCAAACTTTACTGCCGTAAACGGGGACCACTTTATGGATTCCCCTACTTTGGGGAACACTACCTCCCAAAGAAAAACAACAAACCAGGTTTAAACCAAAAGTCTAAACCCAAGTCTAGCCGATCTAAGGTTCATCGCAGTCCGGACAAATCGAGCCATAAGCTTAAACGAAAATAGCCTAAGCTCTTGCATAGACATCCTGTTCTAACAAAGGGTTCTGAAACCGAAAGGTTTCCTCACAATCCACGCAAAGTGTTTGGCATTATGTGGATGGATGTTTCTTTCTCAGTCCCACAAACTCCACAAAATAGGTCTGGCATGAGCCGCATTACACAGAAGTGTTTCCCTAAGCCGCAATGCCCAATAAAAGATCCAAAACTAGATACCTGATAGAAGTCCCATGAAAGAAGCAACAACATGTCTTCTTAGACTGCCGACAACCCACTGAGCTCATCCATAAGGATAAAACTATCCATGACTGGAAGCTTGACATGACAACAGCAGGTTCGGAACCAATGAAAGCGAGAGAGGTGCCTAATTTGGCAAACCAAACCTATCTCATCCCCCCCCCCCCAAAATCAGCCATTAAATCAAATAACTGACATTTTCAGGCACCATGAGTCCAATGTGCATGAGTGTTTTAAAACATTTCTATTTAGCTGTAGAATGTGCAGCATAAATTTAGATAGAAAAATATATTTTGTTTTTACACACTATGACTTTTAGTAAAAGTTACAAGTTTGTGGAAAATGAGTTAATTATAATTTTTTTTTTAATTAAGGGCGTCAATATCTATGGTCATTGGCGCCCGGAGCCTCTTCTCAGTGCACTACCGGTCTCCGGACAGTGTTCTCTCGTTCAGACAACCCTGTCTATCAGTGTTCTCTTATATTAGTGAGCTGTAGAGGCTACCAGGAAGAAAAATCTAAGGGTAGCACAGCTGGACTCGAAACCCGGGTCCTCGCGGGGAGTCAGTGTACTAACCGCTTAGCTATTCCCTTCCCTTGTTAATTATAAAACAATTTAATTACAATAAGATTAGGTCGTGTAATGTTTCATACAAAGATTTATTTTAATTTTATTTTTTCAGAACTAACTTGACTGAACGGTTCTCTGTGACGGACCAAGCTCTGGACAGGCTGAGTACATGGCCAATGGTCGTGGTGTCTACAGCCAGTGGACATCGTCTGGTCTTCCATGACAGTGTCACATTTAGAAAAAATTTGGAACTTTTCAGGTAATTTTATTCGATTGTTAGAAATCTGGTGTGAAACACTCACTTTCCCACAACTTTCTCTTACTCCAGTTCTCAAAATTATAATTGACAAATTTTATAGTTAGTGTACCAAATTTAATGAAATTCGTCGAACACTGAAAAAACCTGTTCAGTAAAAGCGCACTTCCGGTTTACTAATTTTCTTGAAAATCGAAAGTTTGGCCATCTATTTTTTTCTAATTAATTTTGTTTGAATGATAGAATTGTATAATTAACTATGACAGCATTTTAGAGAAAGAACATAACCTCACCCCTCCACTAAAAGTGCCCTTAAATGAATTTTCCCCGAGAAATGTTTTAAATAAAAATTGTACATCTTTGTATTTGTAGTTTATATAAGAAATTTCAAGAAAATTGTCGGAGCTATTTTTGAGAAAATCGTGAAAAAGTGAAAAAATCATTTTTCTAAAGTGGTAAAGTAAACGGCACTTCCCGTCATCCGATTGTCAAACTCGGAATTTCAACCACATATTTAATTCTAATTAATATTATTTAGATGACAGAATTCTATAGTAAATTGAAATAGCACTTTAGAAGAAAACCTAACCCCACACCTCCCCCAAAACTGCCCCTAAATGAATTTTTCCGGAGAAATGTTTCAAATAAAAGTTGTAGCTCTTTGTATGTGTACTTCATATTATAAGATTCAAGAAAATCGTTGGAGCCATTTTTGAGAAAATGTTTAAGAAGGTGGAAAAAAATGAAAAAAAAAAAAATATTAGAAAAGTGGTACTTCCGGTGGAGGAATTTTGACAGATGACCCACTGTCGAATTCCAATGGTGATACCTAACCGGAATATTAAGTTTGAATTTTGTAGGATTTCACACAAACACACACAACGTATAGTCCATTTTTTTTAAAACCACTTGTTTTTTGGACTCAGGGGACCTCAAAACGGATATTTCCGGCGAAAACTCGATAACAGTAAAAATTATAGTTTTTATAACAAGATTTTTAATGATAGTCAAAGTAAGTAGAGGCACACAGGGGTACCTTGCTCCCTTTCTAATGTACCAGATAAAGTTGAAAAGGAAATGATATTGAGAAACAAAGCTTTTTTGTAATAATTAAACCATAGAAAGAATCATGGTTCCGCACAAGCAAAGCACTTCTTCATGATTTTTCCACGTAGCCCCGGGTCCTTTTCAAATTTGATCTCAATATGAGTTTGAAGGAATGGCCAGGAAAATGTAGCAAAATGGGAATTGAAATTGGAAAAGACTTATATATACTTTCATGTAGTGAAGTTCTCAAAATGATAATTGACAAATTTTATAGTTTGTTGTACCAAATTTAATGAAATTCGTCGAAAACTGAAAAAACTGTTCAGTAAAAGCGCACTTCCGGTTTACTAATTTCTTGAAACTCGGAATTTTGGCCATCTATTTATTTCTAATTAATTTTGTTTGGATGATAGAATTGTATAATCAACTATGATAGCACTTTAAGAAAAAAAAACGTAACCCCCACCATCCCATAACTGCCCTTAAATGAATTTTCCAGAGAAATGTTTCAAATAAAAGTTGTAGATCTTTGTATGTTTAGTTTATAATAGGAAGTTTCAAGAAAATCATCGGAGCCATTTTTGAGAAAAACGCAAAAAAGTAAAAAAACTAACAAGTAAAGTGGTACTTCCGGTTGAGGAATTTTGACAGATAACCCACAGTCGGATCCCATGGTGATACCTAAACGGAATATCAAGTTTGAACTTTCTACGATTTTTTTATTTTTGAGCTATGCTGTTCACATACATACCCCCCCTACACACACACACACACACAACAGACCATTTGCTAAAAACCATTTTTTTTGGACTCAGGGGACTTCAAACGGATATTTCCGGTGAAAACTCAATATCGAAAATTTGACACGATTACAATACTTCCTCTTACTAGGAGTAAGAGAAAGTAAAAAACTTAGCGGTAGTACTTAATATTACCGGAAAAAGAAGTTTAAAAATATAAGAAGTGATAGGTTTTTTTTTTAATTTCCTCAATGAAAATCCTAAGAATGCTACGCCTGTACGTGAGAAATAAGCACAATGCTTTTTATGAAAATTGCGAAAAACTGAAAGAAAAAAAAAATGCTCAGAAAAGTTGTACTAAAGAAAGTAAATAAAAATAAAAAAAAGATTGGAAGAGAAACTACTTGGAAACAATCTTGGGAGAGTAGCTCAAGTTCTAGACAAGTTTTAGCTCTTTGATACACTTGTGTTCCTGATACTATTTTCTACTCATGTCACTACTAAAGTGTTTTGTTAGTTGTTATATACTGTGTATTTTGTATCATCTACCAACTATGATGATGCTTAAAAGACAGCGGGAGGGAATATATTCTTCAAAGAAACATTAAAATACACGAAATGGGAATATCAATGCAATCCTTAGTAGCAGCAGGTCAAATTGAACGAACTAAGTATTAGGCGAACAACTCGATATAGGAGCTTCGCTTCACAGTTTATACTATTTTCATACAAAACACAATGACAGTAGATTTCCTGTAGTATTTTTTTTTGTCTTTCTTTTACTTTTAGTAAGAGGAAGTATTTTAATCGTGTCAAATTTTCGTTAACATGTTTTTACCGGAAATACACTTTTAATGCCCCCTGAATATATATATATATGTGTGTGTGTGTGTGTGTGTGTGTGTGTGTGTGTAAATGGTATCTGTGTGTGCGTGTGTGTGTGTGTGTGTGTGTGTGTGTGAGTGAGTGTTTGTCCGTATGAGAAAAGCATAGCTCAAAAACGAAAAATCGTAGAAAGTTCAAACTTGATATTACGTTTAGGTATCACCATGGGATCTGACGGTGCGTTATGTGTCAATATTCCTCAACCGGAAGTACCACTTTACTAGTTGTTTTTTTTAAGTTTTTGCAATTTTCTCAAAAATGGCTCCGAAGATTTTCTTTAAACTTGCTATATCAACTA
>JAAEAF010004674.1:0-101223 GCA_011037195.1 Triatoma infestans | reverse complement strand
TTTCTAGGAATTGTAGCTTCCGCTGCAGCAAGAATTGATTGGGTCAGTGTATCAACTAACTCTGAGGGGTCAGTATTCTGTGGTGGCGTAACAATTTTCTCTTGGAAGAGTGACCACTGAGCTTTCTGAATCAACCATTTTCGAGGGACAGACGACATTGCTTTCATTCTACCCTATTTATTATTATCGGAAAGTGGTCACTATTATGGAGGTCGTCCAGGACATTCCATGATAAGCGCATGGAGAGTCTGGGCGACGAAAAAGATAGGTCGATAGCGGAAAAAGTTCCCGTTGCAGCATTAAAATGTGTCGACGATGCCGTGTTTAATAATGTAATGCTGTGACGATCTAATAGCTGTTCTATAAGACGGCCTCTTATATCGTTAGAAGCAGAACCCCAGAGAACATTATGTGCATTAAAATCCCCAACTAGTAAAAATGGAATTGGTAGTTGGGAAACTACCAGCATTAGGTCTTGTAATTGCCATTCGGCATTAGGTAGATATATGTTACATATAGTCACTGATATAGGAAATGATATTTGAATTGCAATAGCTTGGAGCGGTGAATCCAAACTAACAGTAGTGAAGCGTACATTTCCTCTAACTAGGAATGCAACCCCTCCCTTTGCTCGAACATTCACCACTGCGTCTTTCCTTACTAATGCATAATTCCTGAGCGTATAGGGTTGCCCGGTTTAAGATGAGTCTCTTGTATGCAGGTACAGATAGGGTCATATTTTGTCAGCAGCATCTTCAGATCACAGTAATGTGTTATAATCCCGTTGCAATTCCATTGTAAAATATTCTCCATGTTTTGTTTTCTAAATATTATAGATAGTCTTGAATTCTAAACATTAAAGCTGACAGAAACAAAGAATAAATAGCATAACATAAACATTTTACAATTTTAAATTAGGCACAATGACACAAAACTAAGTTTAATTATTTTCGAGGTTTCCCCTTCGGCCACCCTTTTTTCTTTTTACCCCTACTACGTGGGGACTTCCCTGGACTATATTGGGCCTGAGAACCATCAGAAGAGGGTTCTTCTTCTGCTTCCTTCATTTCGATAAGCTTCCTTTTTTCAGAACCCACTTCTGACCGTGCGGGACTTTGGCTGGTCACCGACCCGGTTCGTGGTCTGAGCGGCACCGGTAGATTACCTAGTCTCTGAATATAAGGTGAGATTGTGTCTTTGGATATAAATACTGTTTTCAAGACTGATACCAGTTGAGGTACCAATTCCTTAACCAGTGATGGTATATCTAGTTTACTTGGTACGCTGGATGTGGCTCTGGCATAAGATATACCTTGTGGAGTGGGAATTATAACTTTCCGTTTCGCCTCCAAGTAGGATATATTTTCCTTCACCTTTACCTCTTGAAAACTGCCATTTCGGCCTTGAAAACTGGACAATTTCGAGAGCGAGCGGAATGATTACCCCCGCAATTTAAACAAACAATGGGCTCCTCGCATGCTTTCCCTTCATGAATATTTTTGCCACAGACGCAAACCTGTTCATTTGGACACTTCAGAAGGATGTGGCCGTATTGTTGACAACGGAAACAGCGAAGAGGAGCAGGAACATACTGTCTGACAGGAAGTGAATAGAAAGCTACTTTAATTCTGTCCGGTATTTTCGGCTTACTAAATGTCAATATGTGATTGCTGTATCCTTGAGTTCGCCACTTACTCTAGATTTAATACGTTTAACTTCAATCACTCCCTGATCTTTTAGTTCACACGCTATATCTTCGACAGTACAGTTAAGAAGATCCCTACAGAAAATTACACCTTTGGACGTATTAAGCGTTTGGTGCGCAGTAACTGTAATATTCCAGTCACCCATTCTTTTAATATTATACAGCCTGTTAGATTGTGCAGCAGAAACAGTTTCGATCAGTAATAAACCATCTTTTATCTTTTTGATCATTTTTAGTTCTCCTATCAATCCAAACAATAATTTATTAAGAACAAACGGATTATCCTTAGAGAAATCTCCATTCTCCTTTTTCACGATCAGGAACCGAGGGGATCCCACCTTTTCCTGATTCGTATAAATAGGGTTTTTTGGTGGACCCATTACTACATCCGCTTTTAAAGAGGTGGACGCCTCAATAGAATTTATATTTGTAGTAGGATTCATTAAGGTCCCACGAGTAGCCAAGGAACAAGATCGTCACCCACAGCAGAGCCTGGATACCGCGGGAAGGCTATATTCCAACCGGAGGTCGCCTGGTATCCGGAGGGCACCGTTCGAGACGGCCAGGATCCCCGCCGCCAACCAACCCATCAGCACGGTAGCTTACGCCTTGGGTTAAGGCCCTAAATGTGTATGTACCCTGTGTAGGTATGAGGTGTGTGCGTGTGTGTGTGTGTGTGTGTGTTGTGTGCGTTAGTGACTGTTACATGATATGTTATATGTTCAGTGTACCCCCCTGTCCGGCTGGGCTAGTAGGAAGAGCCGACCTCCCTAAGAAGTGCTAGTCACTTCCCCCGTTATCCTGTTAGTCGCCTCTTACGACATCCCGGATTTGGAGCAGGCCTATTCTGTCCCCGGTCCTGCAGGGGCTAATTTTTACTATTATTCTCTTTTTTGTATTATTAAATAAATTTTTAATATCGACTTCAGTCTCATTTAAATGTTTATAATGATTATTTGGTTTCTACTTATAGTTACAGGGTTTTCTGAATATGTAATACCGCTGATTGTCTATTCTTCGTCTGTATGTATTGTGTTGTCAGAATCGTTTTCGTCGTATTCTGCCAATATACTACTATTACCTTCTTGCATATTTATTTCTTCTTCTTGGGGCTTTATTTCTGGTTTTAATCTACTTAGTGCATCTGCATTGGTATTAGTTGAACCTTTTTTTTTTTTTTTTTATATTTGATATCGTAGTTAAATTCTTCTAATTTTATTCTCCATCGAGTTAGTTTTGAATTTGGGTCTTTAAGAGAGAATAACCATGTGAGTGGTTTATGATTTGTTTTGATAGTAAATTTTGTGCCATAAAGATAAGGTCTGAAGTATTTCGTTGCCCAAACGATTGCTAATAATTCCTTTTCTATCGTTGTATTAATTTCGTGTTCATTTAATTTTGTTGATGCATAAGCTAAGGTAAATCTTTTCTGCGAAAGTACTGCGGCTAGGCATATTGCACTGCGTCTGTCATTAATGTGAACTTTTTACTAAAATCAGGGTATTGTAAAACTGGTGCGTTGCTTAATAAATTTTTACATTTTTTCAAAGTATTCGATGTACCCGAGGTCTCGTATATTTATTGATTTGCCTTTCTTTAAACAATTAGTAAATGGTTTCGATCCGATTAATCCTAGAAATGATCTGATTTCTTTTGTTGTTTTAGGAATCGGGTTGGTTTTTATTGCTTATTGTGTAGGGGTTAGGTTTTACGCCACTTTTGTTATTACATGTCCTAAATAAGCTCCTTCTTAGCGGAAGAATTCTCATTTATCTATATGAATTTTAAGATTTGATTCGCGGAGTCTTTGGTGTAGTGGTTATGAGCATGGACTTGTAAGTGGGAGGACCCCAGTTCGAGTCCAGCGTATAACTGCTAAATTTTATATTTGTTTAAAACATGTTAATAGTAAAGTAGGTGCTTCCGCCTCCGTCCACGACACCTAATTTGGTAGTTAGACGTTAAGCCCGCCTGAAAAAAATAGGCATTACTTTACTTTATTCTTGAGAATGTTCTTGGAGGGACATCAAGATATACAAAGCATATTTTGCCTATTAATCCTTGTAAAACGAGTTGAGAAGAATGCGGAAGGTGCATTTTTCAATCCGAACGGCATGCGCTTAAACTCATAATGTCCGAAATCAGTCGATAAGGCGGTTTTTGGAATATCTTTTTCATTTCCATTGATGGAATCCACTAGCCGAATATAGTGTGGTACAATACATGGACTTTCCTAATTTATCTAATACATCCGTAATATTGGGGGTAGGGAATTTATCGTCTATAGTACGTTCGTTTAATTTTCTATAATCAATCACTATACGAAATTTCTCTTTTCCGCTGGCATCTTTTTTCTTGGGTACAATCCAAATGGGTGAGGACCAAGGGAATATGATTCTTGTACGATTTCATTTTCTAATGAATTATCAATTTGATTCTTAACTTCGTTTTTATAAATTCTGGATATCGATATGATTTTGAATAAATAGGGTGGTCATGTGTTAATTGTATTTTATGCTTTATTTTATTAGTAAAACTTAATTTTTCATCTTGTTTGGGGAATAAATCATTATATTATATTTTAATGAGTTTAGCTAGTTCTTGCTTTTCTTCCTTATTTAAACGGTCAGTACGTAGATTAATAATTTCATTATTTTCATTTAATTGTATTTCAAAAAGATTGTTTAAATGTTGGAGCTTAAATTTTCTATTTTTTATTATTACAATGTCATTGGCTATTCCATTACGATATTTAATTTTTTACAGGGGATTCGTTTATTACTAAAAAATGATCATAATCTTTAAATTGGATAGAGTTGTTATTATTTTCTCTGGGGATTTTATATTTTAAATTGTCCGTATTGTTTAACACTTCTGGTATTCTTTGTAATGTTTAATTTCTGCTAAAAGCATTTATTCCAGTATTTGGTCTATATGTGGTATTCGTTGTTATTGACATTGGGGTAGGTTTGTAACTTTGTCGTGTTACTTGAGTTTTATTTTGTGGGAATGTACTTTGGAATGAAGTATTAGGTTTTGAGTTAAATTGATTAAAGGGTCTACTAAGTTCGAATGATGTATTTTTATTAGTGTAATTTTGTTTTGAAGGGTAATTTAATTTTTGTTTTTGTGGTAGTAGAGTATTATTATTATTCTTATTAGCGTTTTAATTAAAATCGTTCATTAAAATTTGATGTGCTTCATTTAATGTTCTGGAGATTCTTGCTCTTATTGAGGTTCCCATGGGTTCTCTAATCCCTATTAAAAATTGTCTTAATGCTAATTACTCGAAATTTTCTATTAATATTTGTCTGTTATTAATTTGTTCTACATGTGTAAAAATGTAACTGGAGTATTGATTTGTTGATTCTCCAATCACTGAATAAAATTCAATGTTTTATTATGCTGTAGAGTTCCGTATAATTCTCTATGTCTATAACAGTAAGGTTATCTTTGCCAGTTGTAAATGTGTTTGTTAATACTACTTTTAATTCGTCCAATGTTCTAATTATTGTTGAGCCATTTGTTCTTTCGGGAAATTCATTGTAGTAATTTATTTTGGAGGCTACTGCGAATAGTGCGATTATTTCTTCGCATACTTCTGAAAATTCTTTGAGTCTATTAGGGTTACCGTTAAATTCTGGGATTATGTTAATGTAGGTTTTGTCGATTTTTCGAGTGGACATTGTGTTTAGTTAATTTGCGTTTGTACTAATGTGCTTAAGTCGATATATAAATGTTTGAATATACATATATATAAAATGCAAAATATAAATTCTTACTTAACTAACATGCAAATGAATAACAAACTTAACAAATAATATGAATGAAATAAATGGTTAGTATAAATGATTAATATGCAAATGACAAATTATATTTTTATTATTAGTGTAAATTATGTTATTAATAATTTTCTCAATTATGTTATTCTTTTTTTATTTTATTTTATTTATTTTTGTTATTCTATATTTGCGCTAATTATCTTTTTTAATTTTTCTTTTTCTTTTATTATTACAATTTTTATTAAATTAAATTTCAATTTTCGTTTGAATCTAAATTTTGTTACAACGATATTCCGCTCGCGTAATCAAAATTATAAGTAAATAATTGCAATATCAATTTTCATTTGACGTAAACAATTAAAATATTGGGTGTACAAAGGTGGACTTACAATAATAGGGTGGTAGCTATCCCTCTGCAACTCGGAATTTTTACCTGGGCTGACCTTCGGGCTCTAGACTTGCTAACTCTGTGACGTGACTGCTTGGCGGTGACTCTGGTTGCCTGAGGTTGTTCTGCTTGCGTGGAGTTCGCAGCTAATCTTTGAAAGAACTACGAAGATGCCTAAGTCCGACGACGATGCCAAGCGAAAGGTATTCGTCCTCCAACTTGTGGGACCCGTAAAGATAAGCTTCTTTTCTTCGTATCTGCGTTGCGATGAAGGATTGAGTGACTGCTCGATAGTACTGCAATCCTGGATGTTGTTTCCAAACGGAGTGATGTATTCTTGCAGGGTCCTACCGATGTATTTTTGCAGTTCCTACCGATTGCGCCAATTACATTTTTTAGGGTTGATAAATTGTTTTTTAAAAAAATTTTATTTATTAAACTAGTGAGAGCATACAAAAACAGAACGGCAACAAGCCTGTACTAAGAACAACAGAGTGACGATGATAGCAAGTAGGCTGTATTTATATTTATCGCCACTTGTTGTTTACTATATCTCTTATAACGCATTTAATGCGGGTGATGTTTATTTCTAATGCACGGGAACGGCTTTTTACGGCAAGGGATCTGATAAGGATTATATATACATAATATGTGCGCCACAACGTAGATGCTGCTTATGCTCGCCCTTTCTGATACAAGGTTGAAATATCTCAGAATATGTTGAAATAATATCGACTGTTAAAATACGTACTTCTTTATGATGAATTTTTCTAATTTGCTACTCTTATAGCCACATCCGGCCTGATCTGGACCAAAATATGTTGAAATTACAATTGCGTTAAAAATTGACTGTATATTTGTCACTGTATAACTGCTTTATTTGCAATAACCAATATTTACACTGCGTGGTAATATGTTAATATAAACTGAATTTACAAAATACTCTCTTACATACAACGCAAAATTCAAGATAGAACTGATTATTTAACAATAAACAATATATACACTTGTTGTCTTCTTCTAAAAGTGAACGAAACGAAATGATGGGATATTTTATGTATCCCGCCGAGTAAGAGCGTTTATTGTACCTGATGTTAAGGTGAATGGAATGGAATGAATGGATATTTATTGTATCATCGAAAAAGACTGAAAGAAGACTGATTGCACACCACTAAAATGTTACTGTTTATATTGTAATGTTCCAAATTTTAATGTAAGTATAATATAGTTCATTACCTTAGAATCCTCATCAATTCTTCTTTATGGAAATGTACATTAATTGGACTAACAAGTAACATTATTACCAATATAATCATATTTGTACACTCTGTAAGTATTTGAAAATTCTTTGGTCTCAGTATAATTGAATTCACAAGTATCCATGATAAGGCATTCAAATAGCTGAAAATCGTCCAGAACAGCCATGCACCATAATGGAATGGTGATCTTTTCAACCAAGGTGCCAAATAAGCTCCACTGATGAAGTAACTATATCCAAAACTCCGTTTCAACCCTTTCAATAATGACTCCTCTGACTGTTCAATGGACACCTAAATTAGCATTACAATTTATTGTTGTTTTGTTTTTTTAAATCGAATAAATAAAGGAATTAGCTGGACTAAGATAAGTCTATACTAATTTTAACTGAATGTACTGCAAACCTTCATAATAGAAGCACCTTATTCTTACACAAACCAATTAATATTAACTAAAGAATTTTAATGCAACACTTCTTTTATTATATCCAGAAAATCGATTTCACTTGATAATGAATGATTGATGTATTTTCCCTTGTAATTTGTATTACATTAACATTTAATCATAAAAAAAAGATTCTCGGTTGAAACATATTGCTAAACTATACAACTGGTGCCATTATTGTACACTCCGAACTTGTTATATCCAATCTTCTTTGTTGTAGAAGTATAATTTCAAACATTCAATAATAATATATTTATTAAACAGCTTGTGTACTTCAAGCTAGCGTGAAGACCCTCAGATGATGACATCATGTATCGTTTTACAACACTTAAATAATTCCAATTTAATTTATTTCTAATACAATTTTTTTATTTATTTTATTGCTAATTTTGCATATACTTTATACTCTCAGATACATAATAGATGGAGATGTGTGTTTGAAAAAATAAGCATATAAATATAAGAATATAAACTAAATTTTAAGATATAATCAATTATTTTAACAGTTTGTTGCTCTCAGTTCCAATCCCTTTAATACATGTCATTAATTTTACTAATGTCACTATTATATAATAAAGTCTCTATTGATACATATTCTTCATTAGATATAGCAGAATAAATTCTAATATATTTCGCCAAATATTTTTCTCTAAGTTTATTAAATTTGTTACAATAAACAAAAGAAAGTATAGATATTATGTTTTATGCAATATCTTTAACTTAAGTTTATCGCCAGGGCAATTTCTTCAATTTGGAAAAACTCTATCATTGTCCCATCCATAAAACGCCGGCGAAAGAAATACTAAAAATTGTCTGCTAATCATTAAATTTTCCATAATACTTAAAATTTTTGAAAAAGTAATTATCCAAAATCTGACATCCCACTTCAGTTACTTAATTTCACCTTCATAACATGGATTCTTCAAACTGGGTTCAGTTACTTTAATCTTGTTACATATGAACAGTTCATTATGAACACCTTAGATTTAGATTCCTTAGGTATGAACACGTCAGGTTCCTTCATGTTGATGCAGTTAACACAGACCTTGCAAAAGCATTCGATACGTTTCGCATAAAATTTTTCTAAATAAATTGAAGGCATACGCGACGACGGGAATCTCCTAAATTGGATAAGAACCTACTTGACAGACAGAACTCTCAGAATAAAAATCGGACTTTACCTGTCTGATAAATTCACAGCAACCTCTGTCTGATAATCTCACAGTTCCTCAAGGTTCCCATATCAAACCTCTGTTGTTTTTAATATATTCTAATGATGTCATCAATGTAGTTCATAACGTCAGAGTGTTACTATTTACTGATGACTTTAAAATATTTCTCCCAATTAATAAGTTAACGGATGCTCTCGGCCTGCAAAATAATCTTGAACTTTTCAAAACTTGGTGCGATCGAAATTTACTTAAGTTAAATATATCTAAATGCTCTAACATTTCGATCAGCAGATCATCTGACTCAATAGAATTTTGTTACAAATTACAAGAGACTAATTTAAATAGTGTAACTTCTGTGCGTGATCTAGGAGACATATTTTACTCCAAAATGACTTTTAATGTCCACATACACTCCATATCTGCTGAATCGAATAAAATGCTAGACTTTATTTTTCGGAATACGAACTATTGAAGGAATTTACAATTAAATAACGATCTGACAACAATTATTGGTCAGGAGAACTTCAGCTGTAAATCACGCACAGACAATATATTAATTAGCACTAAAACTGTTGAAACATACCGAAGGGTAGTTCATACCTTCGAGAAAAAGCAATTGAATTTCACATTTACCAACTAAAAAGTGAAAAAGCTTTCAGAGTGGTACTTCGAAATTTACACCACTCAATTCCCACAAATGAAATTAAAGAGGAGATAAACCTACTTGGATTCCAAGTAAGAAATGTGACCAATATAATGCATCCGACCGAAACAATCCCCCTGCCACTCTTTTATGTAGACTTGGAGCCAAATCCAAAAAACAAGGACATATTCGGCCTCACAAGGTTACTATAACACAGTTATTTTATTAACATAAAATTTAATATGATATACAATTTGACATTTTCTTTTTTGTGATCTGGATTTTGTCTGAATAAAGTTCCATTTTTTGGTTTAGTTGAAAACTTAAAATTCATAATAATTCATACTTAAACTTTAAATGCGAATTATTATGAAATAAATTTATCTGAATTGAATTTGGTTTAAACTTCAATGTATTGAACATATTTAATTTAATTTGATATATAATATGATAATTTTTATTGCGTATTTTATTTTCATAATCAAAGATATTCATTATTTGAATTTTGTTTCTTTGTAAATGTTGTGTGTTATGTCTGATTATTTATTGTTACAAGTACTATATATGGTGCTGGGAATAAATGTCCCAAATAAATGTTCTCGACTTTTTTTTATTTATTTTCCGTGCCACATTTTTTATAAAGGTTAGTACCAATCACAACATGTTTCATTTAATATATTGATATACATCAAAGTAATGAATATTTTATTATCTATTTACAAACTTAAATATGGGAGGTGAAAGGGCTTCACAAGTGGAAAGGGCCTCTTTTCATCTAAATCCGGCCCTGCATGGTTGTATTTCCTATTTACAGGGAAAAAGGGACGGTGCGAGGGATTTAGTAGTTTATGGAGTGTTGTGATTAAAGGACAGAAGAAAATCGGAAACTGCATTTTTTAACTGGATTCTGGAGAGATGAAAAATAGCTAGTTCTAAACTAAGTTTATTTAGTAATCCTAATGGAAGATTCTTCTCGACCGTTACTTGTATGAAGGAAAGGATTTTGAGTTTCGGTCTTTTTTTTAACCAAAAATAAAAAAAAAAACTTAAATTTTTGCCAACGTTTCGACAAATATATTGTCTTTTTCAAGGCCTACAACATATAAATACAATAGGTTATTTTTTGAAAGTCAAAATCAAAAACAAAAAACAAAAAACAAAAAAAAAAACAAAGTAATAATAATTAAAATTATGGATTAATTTATAAAACATTTTTTTTGGTTTACTTACATAAAAAATAAAAAATATAAAAACTAATAAAAAATCTTTAAAACATATCCAACTTGAAAACTTATGTAAAATTTAGAACTAAAAAGTTGAGAACACCTCAACAACACAGAGAAAAGTGAAAAAATAAACCATAGTGAAAGGCAGGCAGGTATATTTATAACGAGATTAGAGGAGAAAGGGGTCTATTTGGAAAAACAAGGACAGGGATTAAGAAATCAGGTTATGATAAATTAAAGAGAGACCGTTGGTATCTGTCCTATAATTAATAGAATTTTTCTCTTTTTTTATATTAAGCATTTCTAAAAAATTAAGTTTTTTCCTATTACGTTCAGTTGCCAAAATAATGGTGTTAGAAAAGTCAAAATCGTGTCTTTTTTCAGTATGGTGTTTAGTGAGTGCTGTTATGTTATCAGAGTTAGGTTTGTTTTTTCTACAGTCATAGTCGTGTTGGTATAACCTGTTCTTTAAATATTGTTTCGTTTGTCCAATATACGTGGCTGGACATTGCTGGCAATTTATTTTGTAAATAATATTTGATTGTAGTTCAGTCGGCGTAGGTCTTTTAATTTAGTGAAAAGTTTGTGTATTGTATTCGTTGTTTTATGTGCTAGGATAATGTTATATGGTCTGAGGACTTTGGATATTTTTTCTGATAGGATAGATTTCTTATATAAGGAAAGGAGATATATTTCGGAATAGATGTGGAATTAGGATTCAAGGATGAGATTTGGTTATTATCCGAATTACGGGGCAAAATGCTATTATTATGAGGCAATTCAAAAATTTGTTTACATAGAGATTTCGGATAACCATTATTCTGAAAAAGTTTGGATAGGATATTTAGGTTTTTTTCGTGAAATTTAGAGTGGCTAAGGGTGAGGACACGTTTTGTGAAAGCTTTGAGGAAATTGATTTTTGGGAATAAGGATGATAGGAATTAAAATGTAAATACCGGTCAGATCTAATAGGTTTAACATACCAATTTGTAATTAAAGAATTGTGGTGGCGCAGGATTGTTAAGTCAAGAAAATGGATCTGTTCATTAGTTTCAATTTCATGAGTGAATTTAAGGCGCTGGTGAAAGGAGTTGAAGGTTTCAAGAACTGTATCTATGTATTGTAAGGGAATAGCAGTAAGACAGTCATCAACATATTTAAAGAAAAAGGGAACTTTAAAAGGAAGTTTTTTCAAGGAAATTTCAATTAATTCAGTCATAAAAATGTCTGCTAATATGGGTCCTAAACCCATGGTCGTGCCAAAAATCTGTTTATAAAATTTATTATCATAAGTAAAATAGCAGTGAAGGAGTAAGGAGGAAAACAATTCAAAAGGAATTTTGGTAATATTGCTTATCAAGTGATATTTACTTTTTATAATTTCAATGGTCTCAGGAATAGGAACATTAGTAAATAAAGAGGAAACATCTAAAGATATGAGGGAGTAGTCAGTCGGAATTTGGAGATAGTCAATTTTTGTTTTAAGCGTAAAAGAATCTTTGATATTGTATAAATCAGATGAAAGATGTTGTAATATTTGAGATAGGAATTTGGATAATTGATAGGTAGGAGAATGGGTGAAGGAAATGATAGGTCGTAGTGGGTTACCCGGTTTATTTCTGACAATAATTGTTGTCAGATCGTTATTTAATTGTAAATAATTTACAATTTTATATACGTATATTGGAGGTGGTTTTTCTAATCAGTCTTTATGAGGTTGTCCACCAACCTCCGGCAAAATACTGAATTTATTTGGTGTGGCAAAGTCGGAACTGCATCTTCATCTGCATCTGCTGTTGTTGAGAATGTTGGAGTTGGTCATACGTCGGTTGAGGTTGATTAATCTGTTGTTGACTGATCAGATGTATTTGAGGTTGTTGTTCTGGTTTCGTTATTTTCGTGCATTGAGTCAAGTTTATCGCTGAGGCTGAGGGCAGTTGAGTAACGCATTACTTGCCGCTCTCTGCCTCTTAACAGGGGGTGTGGTAATATAACAGTTTTCTTTGACTTTTTTTTATCTTGTTTTTTATTGGCAGGTGACAAATTGGCTACTTCATTTGTTCTTTTTGTGTAGCTTTGTCGAGACGTCTTAGATTCGTCTCCTGAAGTTTCAACTCCCTTATCGGCACCGCCAAAATTCCATGATTTTAGCGAGTGCCAACAATAGGAGCTATTAATACGAAAATTTGTATGGTAAAATAACGATAATATAATTTTATTTTTATTAAATTCTGTTTCCTATTTAAAAGAATATAGACGCACATACAGCACTAAACGCACGTATAGCATACAGACACGTAAACTTCTACTGTACAGTATGAATAGTAAAGCAGTGTATTTACCTGCACTTTGTCCGGCAAGCTAGTTGCTGGGTTTATGATAACTCTCTCACATGGGCAGTTATTTAAAAAAAAAAAAAAAATAATTAAATTAACCGCCACACACTTCGAAAAAAAAAAGCGAAATTAAACAAGCGAAAATTAATAAATTGAACAACAAATTTGAAATAAAAAGTATCAAACTATAACACAACTAAAAGAAAGAAAGAAAAAGTTAATGTTCACTAATTTTATTACGAAAATGTATAGAACGAAATGCACTCTGTCATAGCCAGAGGCGAACTGCCCCCCCCCAAACAAAAAAAACACCAAAGCTTAGTAGGATAAGGCAGGCAATATTTGCCATAGCAATCAGTGAACGTATGAACTATACTTTGGTGCAATCTAGTATATACAAACAAACAGACCCAATTAGCCGAACCGTTGATCTTCTTCTTCTTCTTTCCTGGCACTACAGCCCTTGTAGGGTCTTGGCCTCCTTTACAATTTCCTGCCATTCCGATCTATCTTGGGCACTCCTTCTCCCTCTCCTCACTCCTAAAGTCCCTAAAGTCGCATCTTCCACATCCTCCATCCATCTTATTCTCGGTCTTCCTCTCTTTCTCGCTCCTCCAGGATGGCTATCGTATAGTTTCTTCACAATGAGGGCACTATCCATCCTTTCAGTGACCCAACCACTTCAGGCGTCCTTCTTTTATTGTGCCTACCAAATCCTGGTCTTTATATAGCTCCATCAGCTCTTGGTTGGTCCTGATTCTCCATCTGTCACCTTCCCTTATAGGTCCGAAAATTCTCCTCAGTATCTTTCTCTCCCATACACTGAGGGTATTTTCATCAGCCTTTGTCAGAGTCCACGATTCACTCCCGTACGTGACAATTAGCCTTAATACGGTCTTATATATAACGACCTTCCCTTTTATTGACAGTGCTTTATAGCGTAAGACTTTCTGTAAAGCCCAGAAGCATCTATTTCCACTAGTAATCTACTTCAGACACTTCATTTTTGTTAGTAATAATACTACCTAGGTATTTAAATCTACTGACCTCCTCAAAAGAATGCTTACCTAGGGTTATAGTGCCAATGTTATTAGCCCCTCTTCTTGTTCCTCGCATGTATTTTGTCTTAGCTTCATCGATTTCCAACCCTAGAGCTTGGCAGCTCTTTCAAATTCTTCTAGGGCTCCTCCAAGAGCCGCCATTGTTCTCGCCGTATAACCATGTAGTCGGCGTAAGCTAAATGTTGGCTCAACCTATTATAAATCGAGCCGCCAGGGTTTGTACGAATGTTACGCATGCTTCTCTAGGGCCAAGTTGAATAATAAGGGGGATAGTGGGTCTCCTTGTCGTAACCTTTGTGCTATATGGAAAGGACTGCCCGTAATGCCATTTATTCGTACCATGCCCTTGGAATCTCGCATTATAAGGCCGGTGAGACGGATCAGCTTTTTTGGAAGTCCCAGTCGCATCATCCATTGATACAATTCATCTCTTTTGATATTGTCGTAAGCCTGTTTTAGGTCAATAAAGAGGTGATGTAAGGGCACATTGTATTCATAACACTTCTCCATCATAATATTTGCCATAGCAATTAGTGGACGTATGAACAATACTTTGGTGCAATCTAGTATATAAAAACAAACAGACCCAATTAGCCGAACCGTTGATCTTAACCAATATATTTTTATGTTTGTTTATTAGTCATATGGGTAGAATTTCTCCTAATTTTCAATTCACTGTTTTTAGAATAACGTAATTTTAATTTTGCTAACAATTTGAACCTAGGCCCCTCTTGATCTTGAGGCCCTAGGCTGAAGCCTAGTTAGCCTATAGGGAAATCCGGCTCTGCTACCATGCAACATTGATTTGTACTTCTATTTTTTGTTCTTAATATTTCAGGTTTGATTATGTTGTTTTATTACTGAACTTTTACTTATTTGCTTTATATAGGTTTATTTGAGATATCTATCTCTATCATAAAGGTATATTTTTCATTTTATTATTTTAATATTTCTCAATAAATATAATTAACTTAAAGATTAGTCAATTCCAAATGCAAATAAACTCTTCCTTGACTGATTCATAATATCTAGATTAATAGATTGTATATAAGTTTTATATATTAAATACTTGTTAGATTTAAAGTGTATTTTAGATCTAAATATTCTTTATAGATTTATATTTAGACTACTATTTTAATTTTTGTGCAAAACGTTGTTATATATTTTGTTTTTCATACTCATTGTCCTGTAACTTTAACGTACCTTACTTTTGGTTATCTAATGGCATTTTTGAAGTGTTGTAAATACTTGTTGATGTTGATAGCTGAAACTAAATATTATATGATGCACAAAGGATTTATAAACCGTTAAATAAATAATGATCCCATAGATATATCTATAGTATTTAGAAATAGTTAACTAACAAGCTGAAAATACTATTGTCTTTCTTTTTTATCTTCATGTTATAAATAATAACATCCAAGTTAAAATATATAAAATTGCCAGTTGCAATTATTTATTTTAACATTTTATTGCTCTCATTTCCAATACTATTAAGGTATATAAATGTATGCCAGTAATTTTACTAATGTCACTATTATGTAATAAAGCCTCCATTGATACATATTCTTCATTGGATATAGGAGAACATATAGAATATATTTCGCCAAATATTTTTCTAAAAGTTTATTAAACCTGTTACAATAAAAAAGAAAGTATAGATATTATCTTTATGATTATAAAGAGTATAAAAAATAGAACTCTGAAAAAAATTAATATTTTTTAAGGTTAAGGAATAATAAGGGATATATTTTGTTAAATAATCTCAGTTGTGCAAAAATCCTAATCTTATTTATATGAGATCTATTATTTAATAAATATTCTTCTCTAAATGTCAACGAACTATAAAAACGGAAGTGCAAATTAAATGAAGAATAGTTAGGATGTTTTTCAAGAAGAGAGCCATCCTGTTGTTTTATGCCTTGATAAAGACAATGTATTTGTCGAAATGTTGGGAAAAAAATATAAGTTTTTATTTTTAAAGACCGAATTTCATCGATTGTTCAGTATACTAATCCATCATTATTAAAAATTATAAAGCTTATGCCAGAGGGTACCATGGTTAACCGAGTCGAATGCCTTTTATTAAGTCTATGAAGCATACATACTCTTTTCTCCTTTATTTGATTAATTGACTGTAACAAGGGAAGACAAAGTAAATATTATTATTATTATTATTATTTATGTATTTGTTTTTGGACAAGTGTCCCATACAAAGAGTTGGTTGGTACATAAATTCGAACATAAACTACATAATAAAAACAAACTGAGAATTTACCTATATCAATTTACATAAATTTGGAATATAAAAAATCTTTTGAAAAACATATTGGAAGGATGTTTATTAGAAAATTATGCTCACATTGTCTTGAACAAAAAATAAAGGGAAAATAAAACTAAAACTAAGATTATAAAATTGATTAACATAACTAAAGATTGATTATAAAATTAAGGACCTTGTACCCAGAGAGCTACTTATAAATTAAAATATATTGCGCATCTTTTCATAATCCACATTGTAAAACACATTTTCCATAGCGAGCAATTCGGAGCAATTTTCTGCAACACCTATCTATTTTGCTAAATATTTGGTACGATAACCAATGTACTGCAAAAATGAAAAAGGAAATGACAAACACTGTCATTCAATGCACATATTGTACATTCTTTATCGGGACAAAACCTAGACCGCCTACCTTACCTATACCTATCGGGAACTAGCTATACCTTAATAAGTAAGTAGTCTTCCCCAATTTTAAAGATCTACAATGACGATAGTGCATGTTAAATGAAGAATTTATTACAGCATCTATATCCTTACTATCAGCCAACCTTCGAATGATTTTATCATTTCCTCCATCCAGCCACATAACGCTGCTGGTACTTCTCTTTTGTAGAGAGAGTTGATGACCGAGGTGCGCGAGACATCATTGAATGCGCCCTCAATGTCCAAGAAGGTGGCTACCGCAATTTCCTTTTCCTCCCAGGATTTTGATAACAGCCTGTTAAGCTCATCCAGTGCGGCCTCAGCCTACCTACCTGGTTGATAAGCGTATTGGCGGGCACTTAGGGGGGTTACACAAAGCCCTCATCCCTAATATATCTGTCCACCAATCTTTCCAGAGCCTTGCTTAGGAAAGAGGATGGGCTAATCGGTCTATACGAGCCTGGCGTAAGGTCAGACACTCTTCCCACCTATATCGTCGGGCTATACATGCCCTAAAGATTCTACACGGGTACGGTAAAAGATATCTAGTCCATTTTGTAAGAGGACCGTGTAAATCCCATTCATCCCAGGGGATTTAAAAGGTTGGGATTTGTTGATGGCCCACCTGACCTTGCTTGGCCTTGTTATGAGAGTGGCGAGTTTCCAGTCCTTTGGGGATGGTCTAATGTGCCTTACCTCAGGGACCCCCCACCACCTCTGGGCATACAAGTCGGGACGAACCTGGAAAGTGCGTCTCCGCGAGGAGCTCTAAGCTTTCCTCTTCGGAGACAGTGAAGTTCCGCCCCCCTTTCGGAGGAACCTCACTTCCTTCGCAGCACCATCTTTGGCCAACGCTCTGTGAATTCTGGCACACGAGAGGGAATCCTCAATTTCCTCGCAGAACCGCCTCCACGAACGTCTTTTGGCCTTCCTAATTTCTTTATTGTACTGCGTGAGGGCATTCCGATAGATGGTCCAGTTCTGGGTAACTTTGCCCTATTGAACAGTCTCCTCACCTCAGCCCTTAGTTTCTCAAGGTGATTGTTCCACCAGACCGGCTTTCCTCTCTGTGGTCTTAACCTTTCCGGACAGTTTTCTTGGAAGACCTTAGTTATAGCTCCTGCACCTCCTCTACCGTCCTCTCAAGACCCTTCACCCCTCTCCCGTCAAAGATTCCCTGCTGCTCTGTTCTTAATCCACAAATTCAGTCGGGTCTCCGAGGGTTCCGGAATGTTATCTGTTGCAACGGGGGGGGGGGGTCGATGGTGAACCTGATGTGCCTATGGTCGGAGCAGGATGGTTCCAAAGACACATGCCAGTTCGTGATGTCATTACTCAGCCTATGGGTGATCAGGGTCAAATCAACACCTCTTTCCTGGCCACCGTAACAAAACTGGGTTCCCTACCTAAATTAGATATTAGTAACCCTTTACCATAGATAAATTCCAAAAGGAACTTAGCTCTGCTGTTGCAGTTGCTGCTCCCCCATGCTGGGTGGTGTGCTTTGGCATCACATCCTACGAGGAGCGGGAGATTCATCGCCTCACAGTAGTCGACAGTTACAGGCCGCATTATCTAGGAATGCACACCTGCACTGATAAAGATTATCAGTTCTATATATAAGAGTATTAAAATCAATGCACAGAGAGAATTAGTACCAGTTGCATTTAAACAGTTGTTGCTTTATGTCTGTAGTTAATTAAGTTACTGTTTGTATTATTTTGAAAATAAAAGTTTTTTTTGGGAAGTTCGCGGTTTCTGTTTTATAACTGGCGCCCGAACAGGGACGGCAAAGTGTCTTGAGTGCGAGATCAGTTATCGCGATCAAGTTACTTCAGTGTTTACTGTTAATTGCCGTCAATCAGTAACCCGGCAGTGCAAGTGAGATCTGTTATCCCGCCAAGCGCTGTAAGTGATAAAAGTGAATCAGAAACCTGGCTACCTTCCAGCAATATCGCAACAAGGCGAGCAGTAGTGCGGAGGAATCGGACTTTTCTGAGGAAGAACTCGAGCTCCCAGAAGACTTTAAGGTAAACCCACCAGTTAGAACTAAATTCGAATTAACAGCATCCAAAATGGCCAACATATCGCTACCTATTCCTCATGGCATTCTCAAGTATATCCCAGAATATGACGGAGACAGTTACGCCCTACCTCATTTTATTGATACACATGTGAAGAGCTTTATGACATATATTGTGCGAATAACGTAATAGAGAAGGAACATAATCATTGGCTGATATTAAAAGCAGCAATGGCATAAATAAAAGGTCCGGCTAAAATTGCGGTATATAATAATAACTGCAGAAGAGTGGGGGAAATTATAGAGGCCCTCCGAAAAAGTTTCGCGGATAATCGATCAGTACCCGATCTATTGGCAGAAGTAAATAGTATGAAATCAAAACCAAGAGAACACCCAATAGAGTTCCTAAACAGACTTGACGAAAGGAGAATCACGATAATTACTAGATACAAAATAGACAAACTCGAAGAACCCGTTCTAAAAGAACTAACTAAACAGCTAGACGCCTGACTAGTCAGGGTATTCCTATACGGAGTACACCCTACATTAGGTGCACACTTACAGTCCCTACAATGTCAAGACTTAGATTACATACGTACTAAACTGATTAATGACTGCGGAATAGTAATGAACCAACTAAAACTATCGAATACACCTGACATTTTATAAACCACACCTCATCAAGCAGTAAAACCTACAAAACACCTAATACAAACTCCCCGAGATTCTATACACCTCGTTATCAAATGCCCCAATTTCAAAATTTTCAATTCCCAAAAAGTAATTTCTTCCAGCCCAGACCTCAATTCCAAAACTTTCAACCACCCAGAAATAATTTTCCACAACCTAGATTTAATTCTCCTGAACAACCAATAAACACTAAACCACATTGGAACTCACAAAACACTATATCAATGAGAACACTTAACAGACCTATGGACACTAGACACATGATCTCTCCTTATGAATTAACAATCACTGAAACAACTAACAATAATGAAATAACAGAACTAAAAGAACAGGTAAAAGCCTTAACGGAGACTGTTACAAAACTAACAAACCATTTTTTTAGAGTCCAACCCAATACCTCCCGAACCGCCCAACCAAAGTCCGTATTCGAGTTAAAGACAATCTCCAAATCTCTCCCCTATTTTCTAGACAACAATAGCTATAAATGGTTAATAGATACAGGGTCTCAAAAGAATTACATCGATCCAGCAATAGTACCCCCAAGGCAAAAAAATACCAAGAAAAATTTATAGTCAAAACACCAGCGGGAGAGGAAACAGGTAATGAGTACATATTAATGAACATAAACGACATATTTCCTAACTCTGAGCCCATTAAACTTTACTTATTTAAATTTTCCCCTAGATATGAAATACTATTAGGACACGAAACACTAGGACAATTAAACGCTAATGTAAATTTTAAGAGTAATCAAAGTTATGACACTATCTCTAGGAAAACTACCACTGCTACGTCAGCTGGAGCTGGCAGGATATAAATACCCCCACCGGCCAGCAGGCAGTTAGTCCTCAGCTCACCACCGTACCGTTCACTTCTAAGTTTATAGTCATTCTGTGCATAGTGTTAACCAGTATATTGTCTTTAACTATTATTGTAATTTAATATTAAATAAATCTTTTTAAAAAGGCTAATCCAGGTTCTTGAAACATAACTGGCGCCCGAACAGGGACTGCGAAGGCTTGTAAGTCAAATAGTGCGACCACTTGTCTCACAGTACGACCATTTGTCTCACATCCAAAGAAGACTGGAAGCTTCCACATCAGTGGCTTGTTCGCAGTACTCAACCCACAAGAACCAGGACCACCCTCAAGCGGCAGAAGAACAGCAAGCTGGCGAGTCAACAAGCACGCTTAAAACCTGTAAGTAGCTCATCTGTCCTTAAACCTTCTAAATTAGTCATTCCTAAAGAAACCATCCCCGAAATGGCCCAAATTAACTATAAAATATCAAAAGAAGACTACGATCACATTCCCTACTTTGAAGGAAACCCTTCGGAGCTAGCGTTCTTTTGTGAGATTGTCGAAAGTGCTTTCGCCACAGTCTGCTCGGAAAACATAATTGAAAGAGATTATAATCATAATATTCTCTTTATAAAAGTTAAAAGTAGATTACTAGGGCCCGCGAGAAACATACTCCTCTCGCATAACGTAGACCATCTGCTAAATCTGTTAAAGTACCTAAAAGAGAGTTTCGCTGACTCAAGATCTTACGAAATACTCAAAGATGAGATTCTACAGACTAAAATGCATGCCAGAGAGTCTCCCATTGACTTCGTCAATAGGATCCAGGAACTACGCAATTTAGTTTACATTAGACTTAAGTTAGACGGACTCACAGCTGACGCCCTGAAACAACTGATTACCCGGGTCGACAGGGAAATAATTTTCCACATATACAAGTGCCTGCCCTCAACACTAAGTAATCACATTATGATCTACGATCCTAGCACCCTTGATGAAGTACGAAACATCATTTATAACAAATGTTCCTTCATTATAGCCTCCCTAAACGCCTCTCATGGTCCCAAAAGACCCAACCAACCCTTTCGAAAACCAAATCAGTACAATCAATACCAACAACCTTATAGATCGAATACCCAATACGCTGTTCCACACGTCCCCGTGAATCCGACCCCTAACTACCAGTACCAACCAATCGAATATAATCCCAAGCCTATAGAACAAAGACCTCAAACGTCCCTTTACAAGCAACAACCGCAACCACCCCAACGACCAAACTTTGGACAATCTATGAGTCCAAACAATCCTAATAACCCGAATAATCCTAACCATCCTTTTAACCGACCCAGACTACCTCCCGGTCACTTTTCCCAGAATACGGTGTCCATGCGAACTGCAGGCAGACCCCGTTTTAAAGATTACATTTCGCCACACGAACTGACCCACTGTCAACAGGACGAGCCATCCGAAAATTATTCAGAACCTGACAAAACATATAACGACAGAATTACCAGCTTAGAAAAATCCCTCGAAAAAGTAGCAGAAAAATTTGATCATTTTTTAGACTTTGGCCACGGCAGCCAAGAAGGCCCCCCGAAATCAATGTAAATCTAGTAGACAAGTCTCTCCCACACTTTAAGGACAAATACGGGCTGAAATGGCTCATCGACACTGGATCCGCAGAAAAATACATAAAACTTAACGTTGTCCCGACGAACATAACATTATCCAATGACCCATTCATAATAACTACACCCGCTGGAAAGAAGAAGGGAGAACAATCCTGCACCCTCAACATACAAGACACATTTCACGTAAACCTAGAAACCAAATTCCATGTATTCCCCTTCTCACACAAGTACGACATACTCTTAGGACACAAAACTATGCAAGCACTGGGAATGAGCATAGATTTAAACAAGAATATCCTTTCTTACCCCCAGGGTATAATCCCCTTAAAATTTACTCTTGAGATCCCTGAAAATTCGAACATAGTAAATTTGGAACAAGGAATTAACCTTATAGAATTACCTGTTAAAAATAAGGAGTTAAAACATGGACTAATTAAAGAGAATATAAAATTAAACGATAAGGTCACGGTAAAGGAAGGCCTTTATAGCATTAATAATAATAAAATTCTATGCGAAGTCGAATCCAAAGAAGTAATGGCCATTTGCCCCGAACCGATGGACGTAGACGAACCGCAAGAAATTTGTACAGACATCCCCGACATAGTAATGACTAATTGTCCCGAAATGTCCGGTGATCCTGTCGTAAATGAAATAAAAAGGGAAATCCCCACGCTAATTAGAACTAATCATATGAACGAAGAAGAAAAAGAAAAAATAACTACAGTACTTCAAGAATATCCCCAAATAATAAAAAGGGAAAATGATCGCCTAAGTTCTACTAATCTTCTAAAACATAAAATAAGAACCACCGACGAAAACCCGGTCTACACCCGAAACTATAGGTACCCAGAAATTTACCGAAAAGACGTACGAGTCGAAATTGATAAACTACTAGAAAACAAGATAATTCAGCACTCAAACTCCCCCTACAATAGCCCAATTTGGGTAGTACCGAAAAAACCAGACGCCTCCGGCAAAAAGAAAATAAGAATGGTTATAGACTACCGCAAACTTAACAACAAGACAGTCGAGGATAAATTCCCCCTTCCTAATATTGAAGACTTATTCGGCAAAATAGGACGCGCGACTTACTCTCAGCCATTGACTTAGCTTCAGGATTCCATCAGATCGAAATGGCCCCCGAATCAATTCCCAAGACAGGATTCTCTACTGAAGACGGACACTACGAGTTCCTGCGCATGCCCTTCGGGCTTAAGAACGCCCCCCAACTTTCCAAAGGGCAATGAATTCCATCTTTTCCAGGATTCCCAACATACTGGTGTACATGGACGACATTATAATTTTCTCAGACAATCTAGACGAACACATAAAACACTTTAGGACTGTTTTCGAGAAACTAAAACAACACAACCTAAAGATACAATTGGACAAAACTGAATTCTGTAATAGAGAACTACTCTTTTTAGGACATATTATCTCGGACAAGGGAATACAACCAAACCCGGCCAAACTAGAAGCAATTGCAAAATTCCCCCTCCCTAAAACCGAAAAACAAATCAAACAGTTTCTTGGACTTACTGGCTACTACCGGAAGATGATTAAAAACTACGCTAAAATAGCTAGACCACTGACTCTCGCACTCAGGAAAAACAGAACCCTAGTTATTGACGACGATTACAAAAAAGCTTTTGAAACCCTTAAATCCCTTCTCCAGAACAGCCCTATCTTACAACTACCTGACTTTGAAAAACCCTTTATCCTTACAACAGACGCTTCCAATTATGCTATCGGAGCAGTCCTATCCCAGAACATCAACGGAAAGGACCTCCCTATTTCCTTTGCCTCTCGGACGCTAAACAAACAAGAAGAAAACTATTCCACTATAGAAAAAGAATTACTGGCCATAGTTTGGGCCTGCAAACACTTTAGACCATACATTTACGGACGCAAATTTACAATACAAACAGACCATAAACCATTACAATGGCTGCACAGTTTGAAAGAGCCCAACGCCAAACTAATCAGATGGAAATTACAATTAGCTGATTTTGACTTCGACGTTAAATACGTACAGGGAAAAACCAACTTTGTAGCAGACGACCTACCAAGAAATCCACCGGAAGAACAGAACGTAAATGCAGTAGAAACCTCTCCCCTAAGTCCAAATCCAGAAGACGTTATAGACGAGTTCCTCTCAGCCCCTTCACCGGAGAATAGAGACGACCTCCTAGAAGACTTAACCAGAGCCCTAAACATCACCGCTGAAGACGACAATCAACACGTTACCGCCGAAGACAACAACGAACCCGTTGCCGCCGAAGACGACAATGAAAGCCTACAAACCCAACACTCCCAAGAATCCTCTAACAGTCAAATTAAAATAATTGACGACCGAACCCGCTGCATCAACGTGGAAAAATTCCAAATTATCCTAACCCGAGGCAACCCAGAGACGAAAATCCCGATAGACAGACCTTTTAACAAAACTCGTTACAACTGGTACACCAGATACCCATACTCCAACGACTTGGAAGAATACTGCTTAGAATACTTGCAACCCAACCATACGTACGGCGTCCTGTGCTCACGTCCTATTGACAACTCCATCGACGAACAGATATATGACCAAATCTTTGCCCACCTGTCCGACATAATAAAAGACAAATTCCCAACAGTGAAAATTAAACGCTACTATACCAAAAGACTAGACATAGCAGACCCCCCTGAACAAGAAGAAACTATTCAAAGCTACCACGTTGGCAAAACCGCACACCGTGGCATACACGAAGTATACAGAACCCTAACTAAACGCTACTACTGGCCAAAAATGCTAGAACAAATAACCAAGGTAATTAACAACTGTTCCCTTTGTAAGGAAGTTAAATACGAACGCAAACCAATTAGACAAGTCTACGAAATTACCCCTACACCTTCTAAACCATTCGAAAAACTCCAAGGCGACATATTGCATTACGACGGAAAGCAAATTTTCACTATGATAGACTGTTTTTCCAGAAAGCTATATGGTTATCTAATTAAACGGCATCCGCAAATGAAATTGTCAATTCACTAGAAAACTACCTCAGCATATTCCCGTGTCCCAAAACAATTCAATTCGACAATGGCACTGAATTTAAAAATGGACTAGTAGAGAATTTCCTAAAATATAACAACATAGAAACACACTTCACTACCCCAAACCACTCTAACGGACTGATAAACCGAGCACACTCAACCCTCATAGAAATCATGAACATAGTAAACAGACAAAAGAATTTCCCTATATACAAAACCCTAAGATTAGCGCTAATCGCATACAACAACTCTATAAGCTCTAACCTGGCTATGACGCCTAACGAAATCACTTTCGGAATACCGACCCATACATATGCAGAAGACCTAATTCTAGAACAACGAGTCAAAGAATATCATGACGACAGGGAATTAATATCTCGCGTAATAAAAGAAAAAAATAGACAAAGAAAAGGAGACCCGTACAAACAAACTAAATAAAACTAGAGAAAGAGTCGAAATACCCGAGGGAGAAATATTTATTCGGGATAAACAATATGGAAAGGCCAAACCTAAATTTAAAAGAGGGAATTATTCCAAGAAAACAAAACTAGCCACAGTACAAAGAAAATCATTTAAAATACATCCTAACCTACTAAAACGACCCAGGAAATATATGAACGCCACTCTTCCTGTTACAGATAGCAGAAAACGACAGCAGAAAAGATAGCAGTCATATACATATTACAAGTGCTGACAACGGGGAATTTAATCACCAGCCTAGAGATAACTGATCTGACTCATGGACTCGGAATTCTACCCGTTGCACTTGACCAAGTGTACGTCATAGACAGATACTATACTTTTATACACATTACCGACATACAATTATTAGACATTGAATTAAATAAAACTTATAACATCATCAGCACTACCTATCAGCACAACCGGACAGCACAGATAAAGTCACTCTTCAAATACTATTATTATCTTCGTAACAAATTAGACCATTTAACAATTAACAGATCTCGACCTAAACGTGGACTTATTAACGGCCTAGGTAAAGCCATATCCTGGCTAACGGGAAACATGGATAGTGATGACAAAGAACGATACCGAATAATAAACACTATAGAGCGAAACAGTTTTCATCTCGAAAACAATCTCAAAAACCAAATGGCCATAAACAAGCGCGTAATTGAAGAATTCAATCACGACATACAAATTATACGAACTAGCAATGACAAAATGACAACCTTCTTCTCCAGCCCTATAGTTTGCCAAATTGAGCTAGATCAGCAATTTAATTCGATCCTCTTTAACCTGGTCCTTATCGCCAACCAGATTGACGACATGGAAAACTCTCTGGAGTTCTGTAGATTAAACACCATACATTCTAGTATCTTCTCTCTCAAAGATCTCGAGTCACTACAAAGATCCCATAATATAACTTTCGTAACATCAGACATCGAGGCACTTTGGCAATTAAGCAAAGTACACTGCTCAATAAAAAACTGGAACATCTACTACTTCATTAGCGTTCCCATAAAAACCTCTTCCTTTGAGACATACTTCCTCTTATCCTACCCTATAGAAAAAGACAACTACCTTCTGACAATTCCCGTCCATCCACCTCTAATCCTAAAAGCCCAAGATGAGTTATTTACAGCCAGCTGTGAAGACATCAACAGTGCCATGTACTGCCACAACAAGACCAGCATCCAGGACGACTGTATTCACCAAATCATAACCAACATCAACCTCGCAGCATGCAAGACCGTATATACGTCAAGCGCACCATTTATCAAATATATCTCTCTTAAGACCACTTCTTAACTTTCAGGACCAACAGGATCGTGATAAACAAGGACAACCATAACGACACCATATTCTTGGCCAACACTAGCCTTATAAAAGTAAACAAGGACGAAACTTTACTGGACAGCAAAGCTATACCTATGTACAAGGATTCAAGGAGCATTGCAATCACTACGCAAGGGTTCTCACACATCAACAGGAACATATCCTTCGAAGACCTCCACAGAATCAATTTAAAAATGGACCCACTGGAACTGCTAGAGGACGTACCCAGTGACTCGACGCCTCTCTACTATCTCATTATCCTTCCAACACTTCTGCTACTGTTGCTCCTCCTGTATGTTTTCTATGTCCTTAGAAAGAAGGCAAATTCGGGCTCAACAGAGGGAGACCAGCTACAACCCACACTAATGAACATAAACGACATATTTCCTAACTCTGAGCCCATTAAACTTTACTTATTTATATTCTCCCCTAGATATGAAATACTATTAGGACACGAAACACTAGGACAATTAAACGCTAATGTAAATTTTAAGAGTAATCAAAGTTATGACACTATCTCTAGGAAAACTACCACTGCTACGTCAGCTGGAGCTGGCAGGATATAAATACCCCCACCGGCCAGCAGGCAGTTAGTCCTCAGCTCACCACCGTACCGTTCACTTCTAAGTTTATATAGTCATTCTGTGCATAGTGTTAACCAGTATATTGTCTTTAACTATTATTGTAATTTAATATTAAATAAATCTTTTTAAAAAGGCTAATCCGGGTTCTTGAAACATAACTTCAATTAGAATATAAACACGGGAATAAACAGTTACTTTTCAGTATGGACGAATCCATAAAATTAAAGAAAGGACTCAATGTAGTCAAAATCCCTATACAAAATTTTGATTGTCCAGAAGGACTTATTAATGACTATGAACTGAAAAACTCAAATGTAATCTTCGAAAAAGGTTTAGTTAAAAATAATAATGGTAAGGCCAATTGTCTTATATATTCCCATGAGGTCACGACCATATGTCCTGAACCCATTGAAATAGAAGAAATAGTATCAACTTACAACTCAAACCCCGCGACCAATTGCCCCGTGGACTTAGAAATGGTAAAACATAAAGTACCGAATCTCATAAGAACAGAGCACATGAATACTGAAGAAAAAACAAAAATAATAGAACTAGTGAGTGAATTTCCTGAAATAATAAAATGCGAGAATGATAAATTAAGCAGCACGAATTTGCTAAAACATAAAATAATAACTAAGGATGAAAATCCCGTGTACACAAAGAATTATCGGTATCCCCAAATTTTTAAAAAAGACATACAAATCGAAATAGATAAGTTACTTGAAAATAAAATTGTACAACCAAGCAATTCACCCTACAATTCCCCAATCTGGGTAGTACCCAAAAAACCGGATGCTTCGGGGAAAAGAAAGGTGCGTATGGTAATAGATTACCGTAAATTAAATGAAAAACAATTGAAGACAGATTTCCATTATCAAACATCGAGGACTTGTTCGGAAAAATTGGACGGGCAACATACTTCTCGACAATCGACCTCGCTTCAGGGTTCCATCAGATCGAAATGGACCCGGACTCCATACCCAAGACGGCCTTTTCGACTGAAGTCGGGCACTATGAATTTACTCGCATGCCTTTCGGACTAAAGACATTTCACCAACATTTCAACGCGCAATGAATTTTATTTTCTCTAAAATACCTAACGTACTGATTTACATGGACGATACAATAATCTTTTCCGACAACCTAACAGAGCACTTAAAGCATTTAAGAACTGTATTTCACAAACTTAGAACTCACAACTTAAAAATCTAATTGGACAAGACCGAATTCTTCAGAAGAGAACTATTATACCTAGATAGATAGGTAGATATTATTTTATTGTTTAAGAAAATTCTTGTACAATCTGAGTGTGGATTAATACATTAGATAATAATTACAAATAATAACAAAACATGGACCAGACATAAAATTAAATTTAAACCAAAAATATATAAAATTAAATAATTCCTTATCAATAGTACAAATTGAATATATATAAAACTTATTAAATTTAAGCTCAATGAATTCAATTTTTTATAACCAGAAACAAAATTAAATTTAAACCAGAATAATATAAAATTAAATATTTACTTATCAATACTACTAATTAAATATAAATAAAATTTAAGCTCATTGAATTCAAGTTTTTATAACTAAATACAAGATTAAATATAAACCAAAATAATGTACAATTAAGTAGTTACTTGTTATGAGAATAGAAATTAAATATCAATAAAACTTATTAAATATAAATACAATGAATTCAGTTTTTCATAGCTATCTATTGTTAACAAATTATTAAGTTGTGTCTGTATATTTGTGTTTGTTAAATATTTATTTATAAACTTATTGCGGTTTGTAAGATTAGCCTGACATTGTATTAACAGATGGTGCAACGGTTTTGAAACAATTTTAAAACAAATCGGACAATTTTCTTCCGAAACTATGGAAATTGTAGAACCTTTAATAAACAGCTTTACGAAATTGTCACCAGATAATCTTAACTGACTTACTGCTCTTAATTTATTAATATTAATATTATATTTCAAATATGACTGTGGCTCGAAATAATTAAAATTAGTTATGAGTCTGTAAGAAGAGGCAAACTTTGAGTTAAGTACTCTATTAATGTCCTTACTGAGAAGGTGATTTTGCATTTTAAGGATAATAGAGTTTTTGTTATTCAAAACATATTCACGGTCCATTAAATGAAAGAAATATGGGTCGCCTACAGCTTCTGTCCATAATCTAATCATTGTCACCCAATTGTAATCAATATTATGTTTGTCATTATTATCAGAAGAACATAAAACATCAAGACATTGTTTCACAAACCTATCATTTGGAAGGGAAAGTAGCTTTATCCAATATTTTATAACTTTTTTATATACCTGTAAACTGAGAGGAGCTCTACCTGTTTCAAGTCTTACCATATAATGAGGCGTATGCTGTGGCCAAAAAAAAAGTGTCTTCAAGAACTTACTTTGAACAGCTTCCAATGGTTCCAAATATCTCAGAGACCACACCTCAGAGCAGTATAAGGTTGCCGAAGACACCATGGAATCAAAAAGAGTCATTTTTGTTTCCCAACTATCACTTTTACTTTTTATTAAAATATCTTTAACTTTTACACTTGCAATTATTGATTTTTGCGAGAAGTGATGTAAGGCATCTTTAAACTTACCACTGGAAGAAAATGGAACTCCTAAATAGATATAGCTTTTAGTGTAGCTTAACTTCACTCTCTCAAAATACAAATCTTTTAATTTCCTTGTTCTGGGAGACTTATGAAACACTAAAACTTTAGTTTTTTGGATATTTACGTCCAAAAAATTATCTTTACAATACTGGGCCAAGATGTTTAAATACTTTTGCGCGTCATGCCAAGAGTATCCAAACAACACCAGGTCGTCTGCAAACAAAAGCATATTGGTATCATTTGATACAGTGAGTTTAATTCCTGGTGCCTCATTCTTTTTGAAAAATGATACAATATCAGCTATGAATAAAATAAAAAGGGCCGGACTAAGACTTTCCCCTTGTAGCAAACCACAAGAAATCTCTATTTCCTCCGAAAGTTCTTGATGTAACTTAGTTTGCATGACGGCATTATCATAAAGAATTCTAATAATCCTGATCATTTTTCCACTGACACCCATTTTAAAAAGTTTATTCCACAGTAAGTCATGTTGCACATAATCGAAGACTTTTTTGAAATCTACAAATGTCGCATAAATGTAAGCTCCCTTCCTTTTTAAATTAATTGAAATAAGTGACGCCAAAGTAAATATTTGGTCAACACAACTTCTCCCTTCTCTAAAGCCAGCCTGCTCTTCAGGTAAATTACCCATGTATTCAGCCCAACTTAACAACCTGCGAGCAAGAATACTAGTAAAAAGTTTAGTTATGTTATTTAAAATAGAAATTCCCCTATAATTATCGAAATCTTTTTTTATCCCCTTTCTTATATATTAAATTCAGTTTGGATCTAGACCATTGTTTCGGTAATATTTCGGTAGCTAAGATAGTATTATAAAGGTTAAGTAAGTAATGTTCCCATTCGGGTGGCATACTCTTATAAACTTCGTACGGGATATTGTCAAAACCTGGAGTTTTATTATTTTTAGCAGTTCTAATAGCGAATTGTAACTCGTCTAAAGTTATGAGTCTATCTAAAAATGGGTCATCTACAGAGAAAAACAGTTTGTCCGAAATTAACTTTTTGTTATAAATTTGTATATAGTATTGGGTCCAATTGTTCAAGTCTATTTCATTAACTAGTGGCTTATAAGCATTTACTGATTTTATAGCTTTCCAAAATTGAGAACTATTTCTAACATTTCTAATAGATTCCAAAAATAAGCTATGTTGATCCTTTTTCTTTTTATTAATCAGATTTCGGTATAAGGTTCTTTGATCTATATAATTTTTAAGAAGTTTGGGGTTTTTATATTTAAGATACAACCTGTATTTACGGCGAAGAACATTTTTTTGCTGCCTACATTCGTAATCAAACCATACTTGTTTAGCCGGATATTGTTCTGCCGCCTAAAAAATATCATTGATGAATCAGAGAACGCTTGTTCAATAGCATCTATGAAGTTACTGTACAGCTTATTAACATCACTGTCATTAAAGTAGATTCTATAAGAAGATGACAAACTTCTTTGAAATGAAAGTATTTTACTTTTATCCCATCTAATAGTTTTTAACAGAGGTGTTTGATCAGAATATTTTTTTTTAACTTTGTGGGATTTGGTCTGATAAGGGATTTCAATAATACAAGTGCACATCAAATGATCGAATAATTCAGAAATTAAATTAATTGTTAAATCACAGAATAAGTTAAGAAAATTTTCATTAATCCAGACTAGATCGATAATACTATTACCCCTTGTACTAATATAAGTAAATTTACCTGGGTTGTCTGACAGTGAACGCCCATTACATAAAAAAAACCCTAGTGTCTCCATACTTTCAACTAATAATTTACCTTTTCTACTGACTACATTATCCAAAGATGTTCGAACACCAACCAACTAAAAATGTTCTCAGAAATATCGTCATCATCGAAGCTGTTAAGATTACCTACTCGGCAATTAAAATCACCTAACACAATTACACAACTACCTTGATAATTATATTTAATTCTATTTATAGTGTCATTAAATATTTCAAGCTGTAATTCTATATCGCACTGAGGAGGGAAATACACATTTCCAATTACAATGAATATATTTTCAATATAAATTCCAATAAATAGCCAATAGTTATTTTTCTCAATAACGGTAGTGGTATGTACCAAAGATTTTTTTACTAAAGTTAACAATCCGCCACTAGCTCGTCCTTTTATATTGGTTTTAACAGCATAACTACTAAAAGGTAAATAATCAACTAAAAAGGGTGGCAGTTGGAACTGGTCGTTTAACAGCCATGTTTCAGCTAGACAAATGATACAATTATTATTTAATAAGTTTATTTCATTGATCATTAACTTAAATAAATTTCCAAAACCGCCTATATTACAAAACGCAAAACTAAATTTAGATTTATTTTCTTCAACATTAACTACTGTATTAAAATTATCATTACCATTATTTAAAAAAGTTGATTCAGTTGGAGTATTCCTATGATGTGTTGGTAAAAACTGGGCGCCAGCAAATAAGTCGTAAGGATTACTGCATGGTAGTACGGAGTTTTCTTCAGTAACAACTTCTCGACATGTTTCAACCAGGAAATGACTTGACGGACGACGGTGAGGGGGATGAAGGTCGAAATTGAAAGTTACGAAGCTTCTCTCTTGTGTTGTCTAATTTCAATTTCTTTTTCAATTGCTCCCTTGTTGTGTCATTGTCTAATTCCCCGCCACTAATCAGACTTTCAGCTTCTTTGAGGGTGTAGCATATTCCTTTAAATTCGAAAACTTTATTCCTGTACTTAGCAGCACTATCTATACTTTTAAGTTTGTTTATGCAATTAAAAATCCTTTTACCTTCTTCCCTCTCTTCCGGTGTACGGTCGTGATTCAATCTGTATTGTTTCTGTTAAAAGTATTCTTTTTTTCCTAGTATTTTTCTCTTCAACAAGTTACTGTTTAAAGATAAAAGGATTGGTCGAGGTTCAGCCCTTTTACCAATTCTGTAACAATCATTAATATTTTGGTCCGTAATAATTATTTCAGCATCTGAGCAAATCTCCTTAACTTTTTCAACTACATCTTCTCCTTCGATTTTAGGTACGTTGTATATCAAAATATTATTTTTACGCATGCAACTGCTTATTAAGCGATTTCACTTGATTTGATAAATAAGCATTTTTATTCTCCAAATCCATACATTTCATTTTTAATTCAGCAAATTGACTAATCATATCTTCCATCACATTTAAAGATCTCTCCAAATTAGTTTTTATTTCTTTAGTTTCGTTTAAATTCTTTTTTATTTCATTCATAATATCTTCATTTGAATACGACATATTTTACGGTAAGATATACGTATGTATGTATGTATGTGTATATATATATATATCAGCAAAAATATAATTGTTATTTTTTTTCTAGAAAGTACTGAAAAATAATCAGACCTCTTTGTTATGGTTCACAGTGATACAAACTATAGTGTAACTTTGTTATAGTATATAACAAACTGTACAACTATGGTTTGGACTATGATCTGTTTTGCTAAGATATTACACCGCTGTTATCGTTCCTCTTCTTTATCCCCTCCAAATCAGCTTGTTTTATTAGATTAAATAGAGTATATTAAAAAATTGTAATTATTTTTCACTAATTAATCAATAACTATCCGATAGAAATTTGTCAAATTTCACCACAAGGCCAAAGACATCCACCTCTTGCCGCTTACGAAAAATCACTATTTAATTCTAACGAAAACCTTAGAAAAAATTAATAAGAATTGAACACGATCTTACTCTGTCAAGCACAGAAACCACACTCAACAGAAGAGTAGGATTAAGCTTTAATATGTAAGGAAATTTATTTGTATCAGGCTACGAAGGAATACCAAGAAGATGGTATGGAACAGTGTGGTGCTACGCCTGTTAAACCTAGAGTTTAGGGAAAACAAATAAGACAAAATTAGGAAAACATTGAGGAGGGTGGAAAGGATTATGCTAAATATAAGTACAATAGAGGAAAACGAATAAATGGATGTGTATAATCTGGGAGGAAGAAATTGGAAAAAGAATTGTCCAGAAAAAAAAGTGAAAATAGGCGGAAAAACATTGTAGGTCAGATGATAATAAATGGAGCAAGAAGAATTGAATGTTATGATAAGAGTCAAAATTAAATGAGAACAAAAAATGGCACAATATTGAGGAAGCATGACCTGAAAATGTCTGGCGTTTGATATAGACGAATGGAAAAGAATGAGCCTTGTATATGTGGGACGTATTGTAAAGCAACTGAATAATAAATACAAAATAAATTAGTATATAAATAAATTGATGAGATGGAAATGTAAAATTAAATTGTGTGTTAATACTTAATGATATTGCTTTTGTTAAAAAATATACGTTGAATTTAATCAGAAGGTTGAAACTAAATAAAATAAGTAAAATGTACGAATCAGAAAAAATATTACAAAATCAGTAAAAACAATATAATTTATGTTATTAGTAATGGTACTTTAATTATAGTTTAAAACAATAATATAAATAACAATGATTAAAAACAAAATTACAAAATATTATATGTAAATATCTTATTGAAAACTAATTTGAACTAATTGGGAAGGGATTAGCTAAGTGGTTAGCGCGTTGCGAATCCCACGCGGAGGCACGGGTTCGAAGTCCAGTGACCCTTCGATTTTTTCTTCATAGGAGCCTCTACAGTCACTGGTCGGTGATGGACAGATGTTGGCTGTAGTGAGAGAAGAGAAACACTGCCGGAGGCCGGCAGTGCACTGTGAGGGACTCCGGGCGACTAATGACCACAGATGTTGAAGCCGCCGTGTTAAAAAAATAAATAAAAAAAAAATTGGGTGAAAACACTCACCACAACTTTACTTCTCCCCCCCCCCCCCCCCCCCCAGTTCTCAAAAATGATAATGACAAATGTTATAATTTGTGTAAACATTATGAAAAATCGTCGAAAACTGAAAAAACTGGATAGTTAAAAGCGCACTTCCGGTTACTAAGGTTTTTCTTGAAACTCGGAATTTCAGCCCATTCTTATTTATTTCTAACCTAATATGTTTGGAGTAGAGAATTGATAATCAACTAGGATAGCACTTTGATAAAAATCTAACCCCACCCCTCCCCTAAAAGTGCCCTTAAAAGAATTTTTCCAGAGAAATGTTTTAGATAAAAGTTGTAGATCTTTGCATGTTTAGTTTATATACGAAGTTTCAAAAAAATCATCGGAGCCATTTTTGAGAAAATTGCGAAAAGTGAATAAATCATTTAGTAAAGTGGTAAAGTAATTGCACTTCCGGTCATCCGATTTTTTTCAAACTCGGAATTTCAACAACATATTTAATTCTAATTAAAATTATTTAGATGAGAGAATTTTCTAATAAACTGAAATAGCACTTTATATAGAAACCTAACCCCACCCCTCCCCGAAAAGTGCTCTTCACTGCATTTTCCCGGAGAAATGTTTCAAATAAAAGTTGTAGCTCTTTGTATGTGTGGTTGATTTTTAAAGTTTAAAGAAAATCGTCGGAGCCATTTTTGAGAAAATCGCAAAAAAGTAAAAAATCCAACTAGTAAAGTGGTACTTCCGGTTGAGGAATTTGACAGATAACGTAGTCAGATCCCATGGTGACCTCTAAACGGAATATCAAATTTCAACTTTCTACGATTTTTCGTTTTTGAGCTATGCTGTTCACATACATACATACACACACACGGACACACACCACACACACACACAGACCATTTGCTAAAAACCACTTCTTTGGACTCAGGGGACCTCAAAACGGATATTTCGGTGGAAAAACTCGAACAACGAAAATTTGACCACGATACAATACTTCCTCTTACTAGGAGTAAGAGAAAGTAAAAAAAAAATTTGAACTAATTAGAAAACTTAAATATAATATTATGTAACTTAATTATAAATTTGCACGAATAGTGGCCACAGCTGATTAGTCCATTTGTGAGGAGTTATCATTATTCAGTATCTAAAGAAAAATCAAGGAAGTGAAACATATCTGAAAAATACACTTAATAAATTTACATTTCAGTTTGACGCATTTCGACCGAAACTTCCGTATCGTATCCAATAGTTATATATGTCAGAAAGTAACAGGTATGAGATTCCTTCAATTTATCGTGTCCTCACACACATGCGTGCGCACAAACATATTCAGAAAACTTGCTAAAAACATTTTTACTTTTTCTTACTCCTAGTATGAGGAAGTATTTCAATCTTGTCAAATTTTTTGAAAGTAAGGGTTTAGCTAAGTGTTAGCTTGACTAGTAACCCAGTGGTCCTGGATTGTTTATAAATAAATATTTAACAAACACAAATATACAGACACAACTTAATAATTTGTTAACAATAGATAGCTATGAAAAACTGAATTCATTGTATTTATATTTAATAAGTTTTATTGATATTTAATTTCTATTCTCATAACAAGTAACTACTTAATTGTACATTATTTTGGTTTATATTTAATCTTGTATTTAGTTATAAAAACTTGAATTCAATGAGTTTAAATTTTATTTATATTTAATTAGTAGTATTGATAAGTAAATATTCAATTTTATATTATTCTGGTTTAAATTTAATTTTGTTTCTGGTTATAAAAAATTGAATTCAATTTTCCAAATGGTTCCAAATATCTCAGAGACCACACCTCAGAGCAGTATAAGGTTGCCGAAGACACCATGGAATCAAAAGAGTCATTTTTGTTTCCCAACTATCACTTTTACTTTTTATTAAAATATCTTTAACTTTACACTTGCAATTATTGATTTTTGTGAAAAGTGATGTAAGGCATCTTTAAACTTACCACTGGAAGAAAAAGGAACTCCTAAATAGACATAGCTTTTAGTGTAGCTTAACTTCACTCTCTCAAAATACAAATCTTTTAATTTCCTTGTTCTGGGAGACTTATGAAACACTAAAACTTTAGTTTTTTGGATATTTACGTCCAAAAAATTATCTTTACAATACTGGGCCAAGATGTTTAAATACTTTTGCGCGTCATGCCAAGAGTATCCAAACAACACCAGGTCATCTGCAAACAAAAGCATATTGATATCATTTGATACAGTGAGTTTAATTCCTGGTGCCTCATTCTTTTTGAAAAATGATACAATATCAGCTATGAATAAAATAAAAAGGGCCGGACTAAGACTTTCCCCTTGTAGCAAACCACAAGAAATCTCTATTTCCTCCGAAAGTTCTTGATGTAACTTAATTTGCATGACGGAATTATCATAAAGAATTCTAATAATCCTGATCATTTTTCCACTGACACCCATTTTAAAAAGTTTATCCCACAGTAAGTCATGTTGCACATAATCGAAGGCTTTTCTGAAATCTACAAATGTCGCATAAATGTAAGCTCCCTTCCTTTTTAAATTAATTGAAATAAGTGACGCCAAAGTAAATATTTGGTCAACACAACTTCTCCCTTCTCTAAAGCCAGCCTGCTCTTCGGGTAAAACACCCATATATTCAGCCCAACTTAACAACCTGCGAGCAAGAATACTAGTAAAAAGTTTAGTTATGTTATTTAAAATAGAAATTCCCCTATAATTATCGAAATCTTTTTTATCCCCTTTCTTATATATTAAATTTAGTTTGGATCTAGACCATTGTTTCGGTAATATTTCGGTAGCTAAGATAGTATTATAAAGGTTAGGTAAGTAATGTTCCCATTCGGGTGGCATACTCTTATAAACTTCGTACGGGATATTGTCAAAACCTGGAGTTTTATTATTTTTAGCAGTTCTAATAGCGAATTGTAACTCGTCTAAAGTTATGAGTCTATCTAAAAATGGGTCATCTACAGAGAAAAACAGTTTGTCCGAAATTAACTTTTTGTTGTAAATTTGTATATAGTATTGGGTCCAATTGTTCAAGTCTATTTCATTAACTAATGGCTTATAACCATTTACTGATTTTATAGCTTTCCAAAATTGAGAACTATTTCTAACATTTCTAATAGATTCCAAAAATAAGCTATGTTGATCCTTTTTCTTTTTATTAATCAGATTTCGGTATAAGGTTCTTTGATCTATATAATTTTTAAGAAGTTTGGGGTTTTTATATTTAAGATACAACCTGTATTTACGGCGAAGAACATTTTTTTGCTGCCTACATTCGTAATCAAACCATACTTGTTTAGCCGGATATTTTATTTTATTGTTCTGCCGCCTAAAAAATATCATTGATGAATCAGAGAACGCTTGTTCAATAGCATCTATGAAGTTACTGTACAGCTTATTAACATCACTGTCATTAAAGTAGATTCTATAAGAAGATGACAAACTTCTTTGAAATGAAAGTATTTTACTTTCATCCCATCTAATAGTTTTTAACAGAGGTGTTTGATCAGAACATTTTTTTTTAACTTTGTGGGATTTGGTCTGATAAGGGATTTCAATAATACAAGTGCACATCAAATGATCGAATAATTCAGAAATTAAATTAATTGTTAAATCACAGAATAAGTTAAGAAAATTTTCATTAATCCAGACTAAATCGATAATACTATTACCCCTTGTACTAATATAAGTAAATTTACCTGGGTTGTCTGACAGTGAACGCCCATTACATAAAAAAAACCCTAGTGTCTCCATACTTTCAACTAATAATTTACCTCTTCTACTGACTACATTATCCAAAGATGTTCGAACACCAACCAACTGAAAGTTCTCAGAAATATCGTCATCGTCGAAGCTGTTAAGATTAACCTACTCGGCAATTAAAATCACCTAACACAATTACACAACCATTTTGATAATTATATTTAATTCTATTTATAGTGTCATTAAATATTTCAAGCTGTAATTCTATATCGCGCTGAGGAGGGAAATACACATTTCCAATTACAATGAATATATTTTCAATATAAATTCCAATAAATAGCCAATAGTTATTTTTCTCAATAACGGTAGTGGTATGTACCAAAGATTTTTTTACTAAAGTTAACAATCCGCCACTAGCTCGTCCTTTTATATTGGTTTTAACAGCATAACTACTAAAAGGTAAATAACCAACTAAAAAGGGTGGCAGTTGGAACTGGTCTTTTAACAGCCATGTTTCAGCTAGACAAATGATACAATTATTATTTAATAAGTTTATTTCATTGATCATTAACTTAAATAAATTTCCAAAACCGCCTATATTACAAAACGCAAAACTAAATTTAGATTTATTTTCTTCAACATTAACTATTGTATTAAAATTATCATTACCATTATTTAAAAAAGTTGATTCAGTTGGAGTATTCCTATGATGTGTTGGTAAAAACTGGGCACCAGCAAATAAGTCGTAAGGATTACTGCATGGTAGTACGGAGTTTTCTTCAGTAACAACTTCTCGACATGTTTCAACCAGGAAATGACTTGACGGACGACGGTGAGGGGGATGAAGGTCGAAATTGAAAGTTACGAAGCTTCTCTCTTGTGTTGTCTAATTTCAATTTCTTTTTCAATTGCTCCCTTGTTGTGTCATTGTCTAATTCCCCGCCACTAATCAGACTTTCAGCTTCTTTGAGGGTGTAGCATATTCCTTTAAATTCGAAAACTTTATTCCTGTACTTAGCAGCACTATCTATACTTTTAAGTTTATTTATGCAATTAAAAATCCTTTTACCTTCTTCCCTCTCTTCCGGTGTACGGTCGTGATTCAATCTGTATTGTTTCTGTTGAAAGTATTCTTTTTTTCCTAGTATTTTTCTCTTCAACAAGTTACTGTTTAAAGATAAAAGGATTGGTCGAGGTTCAGCCCTTTTACCAATTCTGTAACAATCATTAATATTTTGGTCCGTAATAATTATTTCAGCATCTGAGCAAATCTCCTTAACTTTTTCAACTACATCTTCTCCTTCGATTTTAGGTACGTTGTATATCAAAATATTATTTTTACGCATGCAACTGCTTATTAAGCGATTTCACTTGATTTGATAAATAAGCATTTTTATTCTCCAGATCCATACATTTCATTTTTAATTCAGCAAATTGACTAATCATATCTTCCATCACATTTAAAGATCTCTCCAAATTAGTTTTTATTTCTTTAGTTTCGTTTAAATTCTTTTTTATTTCATTCATAATATCTTCATTTGAATACGACATATTTTACGGTAAGATATACGTATGTATGTATGTATGTGTATATATATATATATCAGCAAAAATATAATTGTTATTTTTTTTCTAGAAAGTACTGAAAAATAATCAGACCTCTTTGTTATGGTTCACAGTGATACAAACTATAGTGTAACTTTGTTATAGTATATAACAAACTGTACAACTATGGTTTGGACTATGATCTGTTTTGCTAAGATATTACACCGCTGTTATCGTTCCTCTTCTTTATCCCCTCCAAATCAACTTGTTTTATTAGATTAAATAGAATATGTTAAAAAATTGTAATTATTTTTCACTAATTAATCAATAACTATCCGATAGAAATTTGTCAAATTTCACCACACGGCCAAAGACATCTACCTCTTGCCGCTTACGAAAAATCACTATTTAATTCTAACGAAAACCTTAGAAAAAATTAATAAGAATTGAACACGATCTTACTCTGTCAAGCACAGAAACCACACTCAACAGAAGAGTAGGATTAAGCTTTAATATGTAAGGAAATTTATTTGTATCAGGCTACGAAGGAATACCAAGAAGATGGTATGGAACAGTGTGGTGCTACGCCTGTTAAACCTAGAGTTTAGGGAAAACAAATAAGACAAAATTAGGAAAACATTGAGGAGGGTGGAAAGGATTATGCTAAATATAAGTACAATAGAGGAAAACGAATAAATGGATGTGTATAATCTGGGAGGAAGAAATTGGAAAAAGAATTGTCCAGAAAAAAAAGTGAAAATAGGCGGAAAAACATTGTAGGTCAGATGATAATAAATGGAGCAAGAAGAATTGAATGTTATGATAAGAGTCAAAATTAAATGAGAACAAAAAATGGCACAATATTGAGGAAGCATGACCTGAAAATGTCTGGCGTTTGATATAGACGAATGGAAAAGAATGAGCCTTGTATATGTGGGACGTATTGTAAAGCAACTGAATAATAAATACAAAATAAATTAGTATATAAATAAATTGATGAGATGGAAATGTAAAATTAAATTGTGTGTTAATACTTAATGATATTGCTTTTGTTAAAAAATATACGTTGAATTTAATCAGAAGGTTGAAACTAAATAAAATAAGTAAAATGTACGAATCAGAAAAAATATTACAAAATCAGTAAAAACAATATAATTTATGTTATTAGTAATGGTACTTTAATTATAGTTTAAAACAATAATATAAATAACAATGATTAAAAACAAAATTACAAAATATTATTCGTAAATATCTTATTGAAAACTAATTTGAACTAATTGGGAAGGGATTAGCTAAGTGGTTAGCGCGTTGGACTCCCACGCGGAGGCCCGGGTTCGAGTCCAGTGCTACCCTTAGATTTTTTCTTCCTAGGAGCCTCTACAGCTCACTGTTCGGTGATGGACAGTGTTGTCTGTAGTGAGAGAACACTGTCCGGAGCCGCAGTGCACTGAGAAGGCTCCGGCGCTAATGACCACCGATTTTTGAAGCGCTTTAAATAATAAATAAAAAAATCTGTGTGAAACACTCACACAACTTTCTTTACTCCAGTTCTCAAAATGATAATTGACAAATTTTATAGTTTGTGTACCAAATTTAATGAAATTCGTCGAAAACTGAAAAAACTGTTCAGTAAAAGCGCACTTCCGGTTTACTAATTTTCTTGAAACTCGGAATTTCAGCCATCTATTTATTTCTAACTAATTATGGTTGGATGATAGAATTGTATAATGAACTAGGATAGCACTTTGATGAAAATCTAACCCCACCCCTCCCTAAAAGTACCTTAAAAGAAATTTCCCAGAGAAATGTTTTAGATAAAAGTTGTAGATCTTTGCATGTTTAGTTTATATACGAAGTTTCAAAAAAATCATCGGAGCCATTTTTGAGAAAATTGCGAAAAAGTGAATAAATCATTTAGTAAAGTGGTAAAGTAATTGCACTTCCGGTCATCCGATTTTTTTCAAACTCGGAATTTTAACAACATATTTAATTCTAATTAAAATTATTTAGATGACAGAATTTTCTAATAAACTGAAATAGCACTTTATATAGAAACCTAACCCCACCCCTCCCCCAAAAGTGCCCTTCACTGCATTTTCCCGGAGAAATGTTTCAAATAAAAGTTGTAGCTCTTTGTATGTGTGGTTGATTTTTAAAGTTTAAAGAAAATCGTCGGAGCCATTTTTGAGAAAATCGCAAAAAAGTAAAAAATCCAACTAGTAAAGTGGTACTTCCGGTTGAGGAATTTTGACAGATAACGTAGTGTCAGATCCCACAGTGATACCTAAACGGAATATCAAGTTTCAACTTTCTACTGTTTTTCGTTTTTGAGCTATGCTGTTACATACATACACACACCACACACACGGACACACACCCACCCACACACACACACACACAGACCATTTGCTAAAACCACTTTTTTGGACTCAGGAGACCTCAAAACGGAATTTCCGGTGAAAACTCGATATCGAAAATTTGACACGATTACAATACTTCCTCTTACTAGGAGTAAGAGAAAGTAAAAAAAAAATTTGAACTAATTAGAAAACTTAAATATAATATTATGTAACTTAATTATAAATTTGCACGAATAGTGGCCACAGCTGATTAGTCCATTTGTGAGGAGTTATCATTATTCAGTATCTAAAGAAAAATCAAGGAAGTGAAACATATCTGAAAAATACACTTAATAAATTTACATTTCAGTTTGACGCATTTCGACCGAAACTTCCGTATCGTATCCAATAGTTATATATGTCAGAAAGTAACAGGTATGAGATTCCTTCAATTTATCGTGTCCTCACACACATGCGTGCGCACAAACATATTCAGAAAACTTGCTAAAAACATTTTTACTTTTTCTTACTCCTAGTATGAGGAAGTATTTCAATCTTGTCAAATTTTTTGAAAGTAAGGGTTTAGCTAAGTGTTAGCTTGACTAGTAACCCAGTGGTCCTGGATTTAAATCAGCATGTGCTATCGTTACATTTTCTCTACAGCTCACTGTCAGATGAAGGACGAGTGGTCTGTAGGGAGAGATAGTGTGCAGAGGCCGGCAGTGCACTGAGAAGGCTCCGGGCGTCAAGTCCATAGATGTTGACGCGCCTTAAATTAAAAAAAAAAAAAAAAATTGAAATTGTGTTTTCACCAGAACTACGTGTTTTGAGGACTCCTGAGTACGAAAAAGATATTTTTACTAAATGGTCTTTATGTGTGTCTGTACGACTCCAATGATTTTCTTTAAACTTGGTATATTAACTACTCATACAAAGAGCTAAAACTTTTATTTAAAACATTTCTCTAGGAAAATTCATTTAATGGCACTTTTTGGGGAGGGGTGGGGTTATGTTTTTCTCTTAAGTGCGATCATAGTTGATTATACAATTCTATCTTCCAAACAAAATTAATTAGAAATAAATGGATGACCAAAATTCCGAGTTTCAAGGAAATTAGAGAAACCGGAAGTGCACTTTTACTGAACGGTTTTTTCAGTTTTCATCGTATTTGAATTAATTTGGTACATAAACTATAAATTTTGTCAATTATACTTTTGATAACTGGAGTAAACCGGTCCGATGACCACAAAAAGAAGCAGGCTATCACGGAAAATGTGTCTGGTATTTTCGAAATTGATTAAACTATAAATATATAGTGACCTGTGAATAAACTTCATCGTTCTAAATGTGGTAATGGTGAGTGGACATCCCACTTACCATTTACATATTTAGAACGATGAATTTATTCACAGGTCACTGTATATTTATTCAATTAAACAAATTCTCATTTATCTCTTATTCTACTACAATTAATAAAATTATATTTGAATAACAAGAAAAAGTGGCCTTATTAGATCTTTTTGGGTTACCTAATAGGTGGCAGGAACTCCATATTCTATGTGTGGTGTGTGTGTGTGTGTGTGTGTGTGTGTGGGTGTGTAAGAATAAAATATGTCAAAAACAAAAAAATCGCAGGATACATAAACTTGATATTCCGTTTAGATACTTTCACCGCATCTGGCACGGAAGTTTCGGGTAAAAATAATAAACCGGAAGTGTTACTTTACTAAATATTTTATTCTTCAGTTTTTCGCGATTTTCTCGAAAACACTTTCAACGATTTTCTTTAAACTTCGTATACTAGCTATACACATAATTTACCTAACACTTTTACTTGAAATATTTCCTCGGGACAACTTGTTTTTTGGATTGTAGTGGGGGAAGAGTAAGGTAAGTACCACTTCAATATAATGTATGGTTCTGCTAACTATATAATATTAATATTAGATAGATGTATTCCAAATTGAAAGAAAGTCGGAAGTGTGACTTTACAGAATTGGTCACACATAAATTCGGCAGAAACATTTTTTTAGGGTATCTTTATTAAAACAATATTTCCCCCAAAAATCATTTGTAAAATTTGATATGATTACAATACTTTTCTCGTACAAGAGTAAAGAGGAGATAAAGAAAAATACCCAAGTTATTTACAATGCTTGATCTTATTATTGCACCGTAGAGGAAGTTCTTTTTTGAAATGGTAGGGAAACTATAAATAAGGGTCACTACCCTTCTATTTAATACTAAAAGTGTAGGAAAAGAAATGAGTGGGATGAGACCTTCCAGTTTACTTGCTCAGGACTGATTTATATATAGATTATATGAGGAGCCTTGGATAAAGTTAGGGGTTGGAAGTAATCGTATACTGCAACCGGGCTGATGGTAATAAGGGAACAGGAAGAGAAAGAAGTGAGGAGGGGGAAAAATTACAACAAACAAGAAGCAAGAAGGGATTTTGGATTTAGTTGAGGTGACTTTAGGGAACTGTAAACTGGATTACAGAACAGCCTCAAAAAAAAACTTTACCCAACATAATGGGGGCTGCTCCCTCAACACGCACCCCACCGCCGCTCAAGTAAACATTACTCATTGCTATTAGTTTATCTCCCCCAATTTAACTGGATATTACTTTAGAAAAAACAGTGACAGTAACTTCAATGAAACGTCTAAATTGAGTGAAACAAACAAAAAAAGAAAAGAACTAAAAGAAGTGCTGCACATAATTTTATCAAAGAAATCTCAGTTTTTGGGGGTGGGGGAATTCTGACCTTAAAACGTCTAGATAATAGCTGAATAAAGTGTATTGACTACATAGAATAGAATGCCATTAAATAAAGATTTTATTTAGTTAATTACTTTCTCTTAATCCTAGTTATTTAGTTAATTACTTTCTCTTAATCCTAGTAAGAAGCAGTATTGTAATCGTGTGTGTATGTCCTAGCGCAGCAGGTCGTAGTGGAATTGGCTCAGCTGCCTCTTTTTCAATCTAATCTAACATTTTCTCATTTTGTACTTCGATATGGATCTTGATGGTGTTGATCATCACTCACACTTTTAGGAGGCAGTTGATGATGGTTGGCGACAGTGGACATCCTTGTTTTACACCCCTTTCCATCTTGATCTTTCTTCCTTTCCATTCAAGCTCCACACATAAGCATCATTATTATTATATAAGCACTTTATATGACATCGATGTATAGACTATTAATACCTGACTTCTCTATAACCTTCCAGATAACTGGTATGTTCAATACAGTCAAAAGTCTAAACAATATAATCAACAATATTTGGTTATGTACATAATTTGGCATAATAGTTTATAATGATGGTTTATGTTGTTACCAACTTATAAAAATATCACCAATAAGCGTCTATATGAAATTTATGATTGTATCTAAAACGGGTTGAAAGCTTAAATATATAAAAGACGCTATAAAAAATAAATATATATTTTCATATAAAATAGTAAAGCTAGTGATATCACAAATAGTTTGAGTAGCCAGAAGAGCGCAGTTTAGACGACAGGAGTATGGGGGACTGTACATAAGTTTTTAAAAGGAAGAGAATCCAAGAGTAATATACTTGCAGCATCTATACCTCGCACGCACGAATATCTCTCTCTCTCTCTCACTCGCTCTATCGCACTCACACCCAGTGATGTCTCACAGTTGACGTCACATCAATGGGACTTCGGTTGGAGGGTTGGAGAAGAAGTTGAACCATCTTAAAAATGTTAAGTGGAATTTCAGCTGTATGTTTGGCTGAATGGGCTCTCCTCTCTGGCTGGGCCTTTAATACTTGACGAACCCTTCCACGTTTGGATGTTCTAAAATTTATGGAGAAACTTTGATTGCGGATTTTTCTTCTAAAAAAAAAGAAGAAATCATTCTCTGTTTCATTCTCTCGCTCTCTCTCTTCATCCTTTCCTCCGTTCTATAATAAATATACAACCCATCTTCAAGGCATTAACCCTTCTTTTTTTTTTTCTTCAGTACAAGAATTTATTGATTTATTTCTTAGGAAAATGGGATAACCATACTCTCTCCTTCTTCTCCATCTCTCCCTTCACTGTACTCTTACTTGTTTCTCTTACTGTTGTAACAGGTTTCAAATTTTTGAAATTGAATTTTCACCGGAAATACGTGTGTTGAGTTTCCCTGAGTCCAAAAAAAGTGGTTTTGGAAATTGGGCTTTGGTATGTGTGTGATCAGATACAGCATTACTCAAAAATGGAAATCGCAAACAGTTCATACTTGACATTTCGTTTTTAGTTCCACCAGGATACCTGACCATAAATAAGGTTTTGGCAAAATCGGTCAACCGTAAGTACCACTTTACGAATGGTTTTTACAGGTTTTTTTTTTCTATCTCGATTTTCTCAAAAACTACTCCAATAATTTTCTTTCAATTATTTAATTTATTTATATTAATTAATTATATTATTTAATTTATATTTTTTAAATTATTAATATACGATTCTATCATTTATATAACATCATCAGAATTATATATTAGTAGAATTAATTAGAATTACTAATGTTTCCAAGTTTAAAGGAAATCAAATATTAACATGAAGTACGACAGTTTTGTTAGCATTCTGCTATTTTCTCCATAAAAACCTCGACTGGTTTCATTTTTTGTTTGGAACTTTTCCGACAAAAATTCATTTAACGGTTTGGGGGTTTTTCCCCAAAAAAGTCTTTTGAATTTAGTTTCTCTTAACTTGAAATCTAGATCATCTAGTACAGATCATCTGGTAAAGATTATAAGTTTGAAGAAAATTAGGTTCTATTATATAAGAAAATTAGGTTCTATTATAAGAAGAATTGTTTACCATTATGCGAAGAATGAAAATCCAACATAAACCACTAAAGGCTAACTGAAAGCACAGTGAGAAGCACACAATGCTGGGTGAAACTTCAAAGTAGTATATGTAGTTGTTGTGGTTGGTTCCGCAGAGCTGGGAAGCATGAGACATATTTCCCGTGATAGTCTGCTTCTTTTTGTAGTCATCGACCGGTTTCGGGTGTTCGCCCATATTCAGGATGCGTTTATCAAACAGTGTGATCACATAGATTTGCACAGAGCAAATTCATGTTATCATACCGTTTGACAAACGCATCCTGAAGATGAGCGTACGCCCGAAACCGGTCGTTGACCACAAAAAGAAGCAGGCTATCATGGAAAATATCTCTGATAGTATATATAGCCTTGTTGTCAACGCAAGCCAGAGACAAGATGACTCAATGTCCCCAATATAGTTTAATCTAGCACTAAACTTCTCTCTAGGGGGCCCTTAAAACCAATCCCGAAGGGAATACTTTCAATAGATTAACCCAATACATCATTTATGTAGTATTTGTAATGGCAAGAAGTAGAGAGTACATTATAACTATACAGGGTATCTCAGTTCCTAACGACCAAACTTTGGGAATCAATTTTACGGTTCAAATGCAACAAAAAATGTCTAGTAAAAATGTTTCGAAAAATCTTTTGTTCGGGAAATATTTCACATTTTGTGTTTTTTTTAAACTATTTACTACCTCACCGTATAAAATCGCTAATAATTTCAGATGTGCTGAGGCTACAACAAATCCAATTGCACTATCGAATGAGCATTAGATTTCCTGCCAGAAAATTTTCATTTCTATCTTCAATGTCACTTAAAAGTTGGCCAATATCAGTTTAACATTGGGAAGTTTCAAAAATTGAAATTGTAAACAATTATGTGCATTTACTGATTTAACAAAAATACTACTCGTAAAATTTCACTAAAACTTCTTCGTCTAATGCACTTTACATTGTATACCCAGATATGAAAATAATTTTATTGTACAGTTTGAAAATGATGATTGAATGTTAGAAAACATGGAAATTCTACGAATTCAATTCGACGAAGAAGTCAGCTTTGCATTCGATAAGGGGGACACATTTGAGTAGTTCCTTTAAAAAGATGAAAGTTAATTTTATGTCATTTATTTATTTATTTTTTTTTTTTTTTTAGAAGAGGCATTGATTTCATAAAAAAAAATCAAATAGAAATATTTCATTATTTAATGTGAACCTTTCTGAATTGGCATTTGTGAAATAATAAGTGTTTTATTTATGGGTTGTGATTCATTCCCTTCCCTACCTAAAAAATTTCAATTTGAACCACGTTTTGTAATGTTCAATCATCATTTTCAAGTGCACCAATATAATCCATTAGACGGAGAAGTTTTTGTGAAATTTAACGAGTTGGAGATTGTTTTTTTTTTTTTTTTAGAAAATGAGTAAATGTTCGCAATTTCAATTTCTGAAATTTTCAAATGTTTGAACTGATATTGGTTAACTTTTTAAGTGACACCGAAGATTGAAAAGAAGAAACAGTAAATCTAATGCTCTTCGAATGGTGCAATCGGATTTGTTTGTAGCCTCAGCACATCTGAAATTATTAGCAATTTTATCTGGTAAGGGAGTAAAAAAAAAAAAAAAATGTAAAAACACAAAATGTTAAATATCTCCCGAACGAAAAGGATTTTTTGAAAAATTTTTACAAGACATTTTTTCTGATATTTTATCCGCCCTAGCATGTGTATTTATATTGTTCCTAACCGGTTTCGGATTTTCATCCATCTTCAGAGCAAATTCATCAAGTTAGTGTAGAGAGTTCACTTCAACTTTATGTTTCTGTACACTCACATAACCAAGAAATGTGTAAGTGTATCAGAAATATTAACTTGAAGACATTTTTTTGTTGCATTTGAGCTGTTCAATAGATTCCCAGAGTTGGGCCAATTAGGACCTGGCACACCCTGGCCACCTGCATAGCATGGATATATAGTAACTTTTTAATCGCATATTGTAATAATTAATTTAGCTATTGTCCCTGCAAATCAGTATTGTCTCTATAATGTAATTAACGTGCTTTTTTTTTGTTGCATAAATTAGGTTTTAGGACTTGAATTTTTGTTAATTATTACGTGTTTTTAGTTTATTTATATGATTTATTATAAAAGATACATATATTACTTTCTCTTACTCCTAGTAAGAGGAAGTATTGTAATCCTGTCAAATTTTCGATTTCGAGTTTTCACCGGAAATATCCGTTTGAGGTCCCCTGAATCCAAAAAAGTGGTTTTTAGCAAATGGTCTGTGTGTGTGTGTGTGTGTGTGTGTGTGTGTGTGTCTGTGTGTATGTGAACAGCAGAGCTCAAAAACGAAAAACCGTAGAAAGTTGAAATTTGATATTCCGTCTAGGTATCAGCATGGCATCTGACAGTGGGTCATCTGACAAAATTCCTCCACCGGAAGTACCATTTTACTTATTGGTTTTTTTACTTTCTTGCGATTTTCTCAAAAATGGCTCCGACGATTATTTTTAAACTTGCTATATTAACTACTCATACAAAGAGCTACAACTTTTATTTGAAACATTTCTCTGCAAAAATTCATTTAAGGGCAGTTATTGGGGAGGGGTATGGTTAGGTTTTCATCTAAAGTGCTATTTCAGTTTATTACATTCTATCATCTAAATAATGTTAATTAGAATTAAATACGTTGTTGAAATTCCGAGTTTGATAAAAATCGGATAACCGGAAGTGCGTTTACTTTATTACTTACTAAATTATTTTTTCACGATTTTCTTAAAAATGGCTCCGATGATTTTCTTTAAACTTGTATATTAACTACTCATACAAAGAGCTAAAACTTTTATTTAAAACATTTCTCTAGGAAAATTCATTTAATGGCACTTTTAGGGGAGGGGAGGGGTTATGTTTTTCTCTTAAGTGCGATCATAGTTGATTATACAATTCTATCATCCAAACAAAATTAATTAGAAATAAATGGATGACCAAAATTCCGAGTTTCAAGGAAATTAGAGAAACCGGAAGTGCACTTTTACTGAACGGTTTTTTCAGTTTTCGTCGTATTTGAATTAATTTGGTACATAAACTATAAATTTTGTCAATTATACTTTTGATAACTGGAGTAAGAGAAAGTTGTGTGAGTGTTTCACACCAGATTTTTTTTTATTTCGTTTGCCTGTGTACACAACACAGCCCAACAGAAGTTGCCTGGGTACACATTCCATGCTTAGTATTGCCATATTTTTGTAATGAAAGAAATAAAAAGACTTTATTATTATTATTCTCCAATGATTAGAATTCTATAGAAATCCCTTTACCAATGGGAGATATCGATCACTGCACTACTGAGAAATAAGCAAACTGAGTGAGCCACTAATGAAATGTAAGGATATTCGTTGATTTAAATTTTGTATTATATTGGGAATATTAATAATAATCCATGGTTTTGCCCTTGTGAATTCCATATTCAATGTCTATAGCGGTATTTAGTTGTGGTATTCTTGAAGATTCAGTAAAGGATACACAAGTACAATACGGTTCAGTGGCTGGAATTAGCATGGTAGCCAGTTCTTGTACAGAAATGCATGTTGTATAAAGTTACTTGTATTAGTAGGTGTATTAAAGCCGTGTGCACTACTAAGTTTTAGTAAACCAAGTTCAAGTAAAGTGCTTGGTCAGTTTGGAGTATTGTGGGTTACATTTTGGGCAAGGTATATATATAGTGGGAGTGAGAGAAAGCGAATGAGAGGAATAATACTCTATCTCATCAATATGACCAAGACCACACTTTATGCTTTGGATCCTTACAAACCATACTCGGTTTGAAACTTTAACCTACTTCCCATCAGTCAAGTCACCCAACCATTTCCAGTTCCCCCTACCATGGCGCACACCCACTTCTATTTAGTGGAAAACCGCATACAAAGGGAAAACCTCCAAACCAAAACCTGACATCTAAGATGGAATCTCTTTAGCATTGTTCAGTATTAACGTTTTCTACCTCAATCCAGTTGTTTCGCCACATTAATACAACAATCTTAAGTTAACTAGTTCAAAGTAAGAAGTTGTTGCAACTGGAGTGTATCATATTATAATGGGGTTCCTAAACAAAATATTAAAAAAAAAAATAATAATTTTTTATTTTCTTTTATGAATGTATACTTTCTCTTACTCCTGGTAAGAGCGCGATCGTTCTTGATGGTCGAAATTGAATTTTATTAGCAGTATTTAGTCTGTATGTGTTTTTTGTGGGTTGTCAAAATATCTCAAAAACGAAAAGTCACAAGAAGTTCAATTTATTTAGGCAATACCACCGCATCAGGCACGAAGATTTCGGAGAAAACTGAAATCAACAATTCAGTGCCACTTTACTGAATGGTTTTGTGAGTGCACTGTTTCGTGATTTTCTCGAAAATGGCTCTAACTATTTTCTGTTAACTTCATATAAAACATTTAATTTCGTCGAAACATGTAAATCAGAGATATTTTCCGTGAAATCCTGTTTTTTTTTGTGAACGACCGGTTTTGAGCGTTCGTCCATAATCAGGATGTTTTTTTCAAATAGTGTGGTAACAGAGACTTGTACAGAGCAAATTCGAGTGTATAAACAGAATTCGCTCTCTGCAAGTCGCTGTTATCACACTGATTGGCAAAACATCGTGATAATGTGTGAAGGCCTGAAACCGTTCGATGACCTCAAAAGGAAGCAGGCTATCACGGAAAATATCTGATGCTTTTCAGCTATGCGGTATTTACCACTACAAACATATAAATACCCATCCCATTTGTTTGAAACTTTTTTCTGAGAAAGTTGATATATTGGGGGTTCTGGGGAAACAGTAGCGTTACTTATAAAGTACCACTTTAGTATTATATATGATTTTGCCATCTACAATAATATTAATACACATTAGAAGCATTGATAGTGTAGTGGAATCGTTTATTTGATGATCTGATCCCACCGTGATACTACAAGATGTAGAGGAATCGTTTAATGTGATTCCTGAGGTATGTAGTAGATGTCTTGAAGAGGGCGGAAGTTAGTTAGAGATTTTTGGAAGTTAGTGCTCGAAGTATTAACACGGAAATGATAAAAATAGACTGTATTTGAACAATAATTTAAACGTAAAAAATGGTAACTATTAACAAGAAATACTTAGAAATAAATAGAAGATAAATAACTAATAATTTAGAATGATTGATAAATGAACTAAGATGCACAACTAAAGGTAATAAGTATAAATAGAAACTGTATAGGGACGCGTAAACTGCTGCTCTTATATGAAGACGTACTGAAGTATAATCGTATAATCATGCCCTCCTCCAATCGGGCGAAGTTTATATATTAGTGTTGGCCACACTCACACCAAGACATCTGTCCTAGTGTGTGACCTTGGTTAGTTTGGTGACCACCGATTTAGGTCAGTGGCCAGCCTTAGCGGTGCTTGCTTTGATGTAAGGGTATTTACCCTTGGTTTGTTTGTTTGGCCGGGGCCTTGTCTTGAAGTCAGGCAGCTGGCTAGGCCACTAGTTGTAAATTATTCGTTCTTTGTTATTATTGTGAAGGTTTGACATTGCTATGACTTTGCCATGTCATTACAATAGAATTCCAAATTTGACAAAAATTGATTATCTAGTAGTACAGTTTTACAGAATAGTACTGCTAGATAATCAATGCCCTCCTCGGAGTTTCCGATGGTTCTGAGGAATCTGAGACGTTAAAATTCAAATCTGTTTGTTCATTATTAGTTTTCTACATGAAGCATTGCCTCGGTTGGTAGGATGGCATTTGTCCCCCACCAACTGTGTATTTATGTTAGAACATTTGAGCGAAATTCGAAATTTAAAGAATATTTGCCATTTTAAATTTAACTGTGTTGAGAGGAGTAAGAGAAGTCGATAATTTTCTTTAAACTTTCTATAAACGCCATACAGTCCAATAATTACGAACATTTCCGTAACAGAGGCCGTAGAAACTGAGAAAGAGGAAAACTAGTAAAATAGAGATGATAGATTACATCTGAGCAAAACATGTTTGCCCTCCTCTGAGAAAGGAGAGAAAAAAAGAAATGAAAAAATAATAACGGTTTTCCAGAGCAGAACAAGATTAGAACTTTGGAAAAAGCTAGTGGGAGGGAAGATTTAGAACCCGTCACCAAAACCCAATCAAGTACATTGGATAGAAAATTAAGCCCCACCCAGTATCATAGAGCCAATTACATGGAATTACAGAAGCAAAAGTTAGTCCCCGCCCCTCACCAGCTTGTTTCCCAGATATCTAGCCTGTTTTTTGTCAATAATGGTTTTGCAATCCTATCAACTACTACTCTGAAAAAGCCTATTGCGATATGAATAAAACGTCGGTTTATAATAAACCACTGAAACGGATATACGTAAGAACCCGAAGTACTGTGAAGTGTTTTGCATTTCTGGGTTTTTTCGTAGCGCAGCTTTTTGTGATCTATAGGCACATTCTCACCATCTATTATTAATTAAACTTGCGTTACACATTGATTAAATTAAATTATCCTTATTGCCGTTAAAGAAAGTCCGGCCAGATATTTCACATTAGAAGTAATGGCAGGAAATTATTGTTTTTCCTTGCTAAAATTTCACTTGAATAAGTCCTATGAAGCACAGTTTCTTGGAATTATCCTACACAAACTTCATACCTGATTACTCTAATAAGATATACATACATGCTGCCAAACAAAAGGCAAAAATAACACGCAAAATTGATCTTGTTATTTTTGCTAATAAACGTAAAAACAAAAATTCTTGAGCCAGCTTATATCTTGTTTTCCTTATAAAACCATGTAACCCATATTGTATATCCTATTATTTTATAAAAAGAAGAAGTAAAAATGAAAAATAATTACAATTTTTCCTTGTTTATTTCCTTTTTTCTCAGGTTTTTTATTATTTTATGCTTTATGACATTTTCTTTAATTTTTACTTTCCGTATCTGTTATGAGTATTGGCGATCGTGTAAAGTTTTCCAAATTGCTTCCTTTTCGGAAAGACATGGTTTTTTTGAAGTAACCAGGAATAATGAAGAAAATGTTTTCAATGAATGGTGTGTACGTTACTGAGAAAGGTCTTTTCAGTTTTTTTTCGTGATTTTCTCAAAATTGGGGTCGAACAATGTTCTTTTTGAATTTCATTTACTGTCTACAAACAAAAATATCTTTCAATTTTATTTGAAATATTTTTCATGATTTTTGGAAGATTCCAGAGGAGCGGCAACAATAAACATTCCTGAAAATTAGTTTCTTCAGTAAAACCTGTGATCCTAGTGTACCTGTATGATGTTGAGGTACATGAAAAGGTATTGTTAGAATTCTAAATGTGAAGACCTGACTGATCACTAATTTAGAGTCAGCTACAGATTAGCCTTCTTCAATTATCATTCTATATCTGGGTGTGTCCCATCCAGCAAAAATGGCGGTCTCATCAGCAAATGTGTAGAGAGTGATGGTGTAGGACATAGTTGGCATATAAGTTATACTTCCCGACCCGTTCGGTGTCGATTTGCTTTAAGTTTACACTTCAGATACTGTTTGAAAGTATTGGATTTTCCTGCACGCCGTCTCCCCAGGATACTGGTTTTAGAGGTCATCAGGCGCAGAACTTTCTAGTTCGAGAAATGGGCTGTTTTGGCGCAGAAATATAATTGTGAATTGGCATTCTCTGCTATTATAATGACATTTAATGTTATTTAAACGGCAATTGTCGGTTCTATTAGAGAATATCAGATTAACGCATAGAGATGAGTCTGCTCTTGCATGCACAACAATCTTCACGATTTCTGTTTTATAAAGAATTAGACGTTAGGTTTTTTTCATTTGATGCGGATTGTCCTTCTAAGCACATGACGCTGAACGATTTACGATGGCTATTTAAAATGAGAGGGGAATTTTTTTTTTTTTTTAATTTTACATCCTAAGCTGAGCGAGAAGACTATTGTATTTGTGATCAAATTCAAAATTGAGATGCATGTTTTGCGAACGATCTTTAAAGTTGTGACAACAAAATATCTCAAAATACAAAAAAAGACGCATGAATATCACAACTTGCGTGCTCACATATATTCCGTCTTCCCATACCATTTAAGGTTTTGGTCAATGTCCATCAACCAGAAGAATTTTACTGGTTTTAAATGTTTTTTTTTCCCGCGATTTTCTAAACAATGGCTCCAACAATTTTGATTAATGTACTATCGATCACGTAAATACCTTTCACTTTTATGTGAAACATTCTTCCGAAACTATTTTTGGTGGGGGGGGGGGGTTATGCATTTCAAATTTGAGTTATTTGAGTTTCTCAATGTTTTGGCGCTGTTTTCTGAACTAAATATAATTACTTCGAGTTCTGTCTACCACTTGAGCTAATCAACTTGTACACTTCCTGTAAATATTTATGGTGGACAACTAACTTTACAGAAAATTTGTCAGTAACTGCTGAAATTCTTGTTACTGTTTCACAAGAACTTTTTTTTTCAGCCTAAATCTGAATTCTGTACTATTAGTTTATCTTTTTTTGTGGAAAAAAAAAGAAGAAGAAGCAGATGTTCTACAACATATTTGAAGGACCTAAGTGGAACAACGTAGGATGGGTACACAGTATCATTCCTAAGGGAAAGGCGGCGGCACGCTCCCACTGACATTTTTGAAATTGAGTTTACCCAAGGCAAAGTAAAGCAGCAGCGGAGTAAGTGGGACGACGGAGTCTGTGACGTAGTAGTGTACATGAAGAAGGGGATAAGTCTTGAAGAAAGAGAGTGAGAGGGTATAGCAACAGTAGAGAGAACAGCAACATGGTATTGGTGTGCTGGGAGTAGAGGTTGTTGAATCTGGCCGCAGGTGCCCATAGGATCACGCTATCTCACTTCCGCCATCTCTCTTATTTTCTTCGACAATTTATGCAAATTCCCATTCACCAAATTGAGAGACGTTGGCTTCTATGAAACCTTCCCTGATGTTCCCTATAGACATCAATATGGATAGGTCCCTTGTATTATATACATATATACATGTATATATAACAAAGTCTAAAATCAAAAATATCTCTGTAAATCATTCACTGCTCATTATCGATTATATAGTCATAATTTTATTTTTTTTATTTTGACATAATATAACGTAAAAAGAATTATCAAACACAGGATGGAAACAGATAAATTACAATTGCTTTCTAGATTGCTTGAGCCGCAGATCGAACTTTGACTTGAATCACAAACTTATTTACAAGACTCGCCCACAAACGGCCGCCCCTTAAAGTTTTTTGGTTATTAAATTACTAAAGCAGAAACACAGGGTTGCCCCTTAAATTTTTTTGTTATACTAAATATCTGAACCCGCATTACATAAATCGCCCTATAATTTTTATGGTGGTATATTACATTTTTAAACCCGCAAAACAAGGTTGTCCATTAAAACTTTTTTTGCACACCTAGCAATACTTTCATTAAAAAAGGTCTAACATAATATTCTGTCGGTGATGGGACCGTACATTGTACTTAAGTGACAGTACAGCCTTATTCGTAACTCCCTTAGAACCCCCGCCCATTTTTTTGGAAAAAATTATTCAACTAAAAGTATTTGGGCATTTCCTTCTGTCACATTCGTGATGGTTCTACCTAAATGGATTAACGAAGATGCTTGCCGTCGTTTGTCGTTTTTTTCTGAAATTTGGTCGCACACATTCTTACAGACCATTCGTTGTTGCAAAACATTTTTCGTTGCAAGGGAGCACAAAATCTCAATTTTGAAAATTTGACAAAAGACAGTGAGAAAAAGCAAAATATAATAAACAAGTAATTGTACAAAGCTTGAAATAACAAGGTTCTTGAGCTCTTGGAAAGTGCTAAAGGATCAAATTAAGAGGTTTCCAGTTTCCAGGAAGGCAGATGGTTCTTTATTTCTCAGAAAAAAAAAAGTGTGAAGGATATAGGCAAAAAAAATTGGTGAAATAAGAAAAGAAGGAATAATAATTGTAGATCTTATTTCTCAATGGATGTACGTGTGTTGACCGGACACTGCCAGTGGGTACAATAAAGTTAAAACAAACCTCTGGATTGGAGTATGTGAAGTAAGGCAGGAAATATAAGAAAAGGATAGGTTTTTGTGAAATAGTAGTTCTCTCTCACTCATTTACTCACTCACTCTCTCTCTCTCTCTCTCTCTCACACACACACACACACACTCTCACACACACACACACACACACATATATATATATATATATATACATTTTTAAAAGCAATCCCGTAGGGTCAAACCAGCATCTCACCGGCTCTATTCCACATACTATACCAACAACTCCCAGACTTATATTTCCCTCAGGACTCAGGATTTTGTTTTCATTTTCCCCCTTTTTCTACTTCATTCTAGCAAAAGGCCGGCGGCACATTGAACTGGTCCGGGGCTGGGGAAAAACGCGAAGCTTACACCATAGTAGAGGGGTTGAAAGCGTTCTAACCTAGTACATATGTGTGTTTGTATGTGGAGAGAGGTAACGGGTGACAAATACCACCCTATGCCCATCTACGGTAGGTTAGGAAGGGAAAGAGAGTGAGAAACCAGTGTTGTATGGGGGGAGGGGAGAGTTCCAACGCCACTGCATAACAAAGCGATCCGACCCCCCTATCCCCTAAAAACGCACAGAAATAGAGACTGTCCGCGTATCCCTCTATCCCTCCTACTTTATTTCCAAGCTTTTCTGTTAACTATTTATTTATCATTTGTCCACGTGTAGTCCCACGTGTGACATGCATCACTACTCCTACTTCTTCTATCACTTCGTTAGAACCGCCATATGTTACAACAAAACATTAGCCTGTTCTTTTCATATATTATACATACACGCACACACACGGCTTCACCTTTTGTTTCCAGTACTCCATTTTTTTTCATTTTACAAATTCAAATTTATGGAAATACTCAGCTTGTTAAATCAGAATTTTATCATTAATCCGTCTGTGTAATCATTTTTTTACTTTGTCATACTCCTTGCTAAAAGAGTAAGTATTGAGATCGTGTCAAATTTTCGAAATTGAGTTTTGTACCGGAAATGCTTGTTTTGAGATCTCTTGAGTGCGAAAACGTTGTTTTTAGCAAATCATATCACATTATGCACAAGGCTAGAACGCTTTCAACCCTTCTACTGTACTCTACTATGTTGTACATACTATTGTAAACATATAATAAAAAATCTGTTGTGAAACACTCACACAACTTTCTCTTACTCCAGTTCTCAAAATTATCAGAGACATTTTCCGTGTTGTGGTCATCGACCGGTTTCGGGCGTTCGCCCATCTTCAGGATGCGTTTTTCAGACAGTGTGGGCACCCAGACCCGTATAGAGTAACTTAGTTTCACACTAACTCGTTAGTAACTAATTTTTCACACTAAAGAGTTAGTGTGAAACTAAGTTACTCTATACGAGTCTGTGTTGGCACACTGTCTGAAACGCATCCTGAAGATGGGCGAACGCCCGAAACCGGTCGATGACCACAAAATGAAGCAGGCTACCACGGAAAATGTCTCTGATGCTTTCCAGCTCTGCGGAACCAACCACCACATCTCAAAATTAGAATTAACAAATTTTATAGTATGTGTACCAAATTTCGTCGAAAACTGAAAAATCTGTTCAGTAAAAGCGCACTTCCGGTTTACTAATTTTCTTCAAACTCGGAATTTCGGCAATATATTTATTTGTAATTAATTTTATTTAGATAGTAGAATTGTACCCAATCAAAAGCAAACAAAGTAAGCGAGCATAAAATCCCAAAAATGATAAGCATTACTATGTTGATAGTATGCTAAGTTTAATGAAAATCTTTATACGTAAACAGAACATCAAGTTTAAAGGATTTCTGTGACGTGTTTGATTAGTAGAAATTCCGTTCACGTAGACACAAACATATACAGTCCATTCGCTAAAAATACTTTTTCGTTCTCAACGGATCTCAAAACAAGTATTCCGAGAAGAAAGCTCAATATTTTGAAACATTAACAGTTCAATATAGAAGTAATTAAACAACTTGAAAAATGTATTTCTTTCTTTTGATAAAAATGATTCATTTTCTTTATACGGTGACACATAACAATGTAATCTTGGTACTACTATAGCTGACTACTTGATATCACAAGAGACATAATATTCTCAAATATTGATAGAATTATAACAGTATCTAATAAACTGTTTATTTAAATAAAATAAAATTAAAGTTTCATGGCAAACAAAACAACAAAAGTTGATAAATTATTCAAATGTTTTATTTTCATATAAATAACTCAAAAATTTATCTATACATAGTTAATAATTATGGAAAATAATTAATTAATTACGTCATGGTTTAAACTGGAGATATTGAATATTTGAATTTTGATAAATTATATCTGAGAGAATGTTTTCAAAATTAATTTAAAAGGAAAGCGAATATTCTGCCAAGGGTTTCTAAGGAGAAAAAATTAGATGGCAAATACTTACTCTTAGTGCAATTAACTGAGCTCTTATTAAGGACAAATTTTCTTATAACCTATATTTTTCACTATTTAGTTTACTAAATAATATATATGTTGGACAACTTCAACTGTTATAATAAATTTTGAGAAGGTACGAGATAAGCTCAGTGGTCTAGAAACGCGGAGAACCCAGCAGTGCTGCCCTAAGTTTTTCTCGTCCTAAGAGACATACAGCTCGCTGTTCGACGGTGTGGCAGTATTATCTGTAATGAGAGCAATGCTCAAAAGCCGGGAAAGTGTACTGGGAATACTCCAGGTACTAAAATTCCCAGATTTTGTTCGAAAAATTTTGTTTTAGATAAAAGTGATTGGTCTTCTCTTAGTACGTGTAACTAGTCTATAAACCTGTTGGTGTCTTTAGTATAAAGCCGCATTTCCGGTCAATTAATTTTCTGCAAATACGGAATTTTTGCCTAAATGGTTGGGGTACAAGTTGGTTAGAACTCATGGCAGATAATCATTTGAATATATTACAAATACGCATATTGCCCAGAAGATAAAACCAAAGAAAACATTTGATTATAAGTAACAATTGAAATAATGTCCCAGATTCATCAGAACTCCCTACAATCAATTTTTCTAGAAAAATGTCTCAAATAAACGTGAAAAACTGGAAAAAAAGAAGAAAAAGCAATCAGTAATGACGCACTTCCGGTTATGGATATTACGAGTGTATGAAATATTCTTATTACATAACTGGCTAAGACTAGAAGCTATAAACAATATTTTATACATACAATGTGGAACACATCAATGCAGATTAGAAATCTTTTCTTTAAACTTACAAACTGCCGTAAGAATTTAAAATTTAATGAATATCGTTGAAGCAACTTTTCAAGAGAAAATACCAAAAAATTAAGAAACCTATTCTATAAAGTCGCGATTCCGTTAAATCGATTTTATTCAAAATTGGAATTCTAGCAATGCATTAAGCGAATATTAATATTCTATTGGGGGAAAGAACACTGTATTATATTAACAAAGTGGCGCTTTGGAGAGACAAAAATGGACAATCAAGGAACATTGTGTATGTATGTATATATTTAAAAAGAAAGAAAATTGTTAGCGCGTTTTAGAGAAAAATTGCGAAAATATGAAAAAAAAAAACTATTTGGTAAAATCACGCTTTTTTTTTAAGGTTTTGGACGGAAATCTGGCTGTGTGAATTTACTGATGAGATTTTTTTATAAATTTTTTGGATTTTGCAACTGCACAACGTTATGCTGTATTCTATTCAAACGGTTTTCAATGATTGTCCTCTATTTTGTGACGTTCTGTAAACAGGACGAGCCAATTGAGAAAAATCTAGTGTCTTTTTCAGTATGATGGATTTATGGGCTAATAATGTGTTTTGTTTGTGAATTATTTGTTTTATTAAAACAAAACTTCTCACTTGTTTAAATGAAGTTTGATTTCATTAGGTCGAAACGTCCGATTTTATTTAGTGAATGAATAAATAATATTTGTAATAACAAGATGGACTTGTTGTCACTAATCTGTCAATTCTAGTTACAATAAGCATGATTTTAAAAATTAATCTTAAATATTTGTTATTAAATTTGACGGAATCTCGAAGTTATAAATATTGTAGTTCTAAACTGCACTATTATAAAAGTATATTAACTTTGTATAAATCAGTTTAAATTAATGATTAATATCTAGATGATATTCATTAATTTTCATATATCCTTTGATGGTGTTAATGAACTTTTATTAATAAAGTTTAATAGCAATAAATGAAATGAAGGTCAATGTTTACCTTACCTTCTACAGAACAATATTTATTCTAGCCAGAGTACACATAATAAGAATTTAATTTTGTCATATATATAATATTGCAAAACTTCAGTTTGTTCGTTAATATTTGTCTGGATTTAATTTTGAAGGAATTAATTTCTATTATAATTGTAATAGGAGTTTCAGGGGGTTAAAAATTAATGACCAAATTCTGTTACTACTGCACTATAATTAATGTACGAATACTTATGATTCTAAGGACTTGACTTATGAGATTAAGAGACAGGGAGATAAACTCAATGAGAGATAGGCAAGTGCTGATGTGTAGACTGGATATATGTGGTTGGCTGATCTCACGGAAGATGTCTTCGCTCTTCAAGATGATGATAGAATGGGCCTTCACTGTTCCTTTTTCCTTCAATTTAGACCCCTGTGGTAGGGGAAATAGGACGGTGCTTCATCCCCAACCTTTGGTTGGCTTCGTTTCCTTTTATACGAGCTTGGCGTTCCTTGCGGACAGCAGGGAACTAATTTTACTTGTGATATGCCATCACATAATGATGCTGACAGTAGTTTTCTAAATAACAGTGATTTTTACATTCTCTCACTCCTTAGCACCAAGGTACTTATTGCGACTTCCAGATTTTTCGAAATTGAGTTTTTATAGGAAATACTCATTTTTGGGCCCCTAAATACGAAAAAAAAGAAGTTTTTTAACGAATCGTCAGTGTGTGAGTGTGTTTGAACAAAATATTTCAAAAACGAAAAGTCACAGGAAGCTTAAAACTTGGTTTTCCGTTTAGAATTTAAAATTTAATGAATATCGTTGAAGCGCTTTTCAAGAGAAAATACCAAAAAATTAAGAAACCTATTCTATAAAGTCGCGATTCCGTTTAATCGATTTTATTCCATCAGTCAGCAACTTTTCGGGTAAAATCCATCAACCGGAAGTGCACATTTATTAAATAATTTTTTTCAGTTTTTCGTAATTTTCTCCAAATTTCGTAGACACATCTAGGGGAACAGCAGCGTTATGTTTTCCACTAAAGTATCACTTCAGTTTAAGTTTTACTACTTACATAATATACAATAAAATCATATTTTCAAACGCGCATTTGACTCGGTGCCTCATAATTTACTATTTAATAAATTATATAAATTAGGTATTAGTTATTAAAGCACTGTATGAATATGCATCACTAACCTTAACAGACACTCATGACTATTTAAATTCCATTAACATCACACAGGGAGTGTTGCAGGGGGAGAAATTAAGCCCACTTTTATTTAATTTGTACACTTCAAATATTGTCGAATATTTTAAGATTAGGGGCGCCAAAGGAATTAGCATTGACAAATCTAATGAACTACTACTGCTATCATATGCGGATGATTTGGCCATAGCTGCTTACTCCCCAATGGATGTTCAGTTTAAGCTTAATTTACTACAGTCTTACTGTGACACTAATTATCTCCAAATTAATACCTCCAAAACTGTGGTTATGCCTTTCTATAAAGCTAAATTACCAAAAATTTTTTGTAACAATGAAAGAATAGAAATTGTTAATTCGTTTTCCTACCTGGGTGTTCCTTTCTCGACATCGGGTCAATTCTTGCAGGCGGCCCAACATTTTAAAAATAAAAGCTCAATTGCGGTTTCTTCTGTACTCTCTTTGTTGTCGAAGATAAAATCGGATTCTTGGGATGTAAAGAATTATCTGTTTAATTCTCTTGTCTCTAGCGTTCTCCTGTATTCATCGGAGTTATGGGGGCTCCGCTATGCGGAGATTGCAGAAAGAATACCTCTAAGATTTTACAAAAATTTGTTGAGGCTATCTAGAAACACGCCCGACTGTTTTGTGAGACTTGAAATTGGCATTATACATATAATATCGAAAGTTTTTAAACGCACTGCCTCTGTTGGTGGTTGAAGATCCTGACTATGCCGCGCGAAAGAATTCCTCGTATCTGCTATGAAGCGCTTTTAGCAAATATTGACAATGCGAGCATTCCATTCAACTGGGTCACAAATACGCGTAAATGTTTCATTATTATTGGTGCCGAAAATATATTTGACCAACAAGATGTAGATTTCATTTCTAGCAGAGTGCCTGATATTATAACAAGTTTCAATAATCACCTCATCTGTAAGGACGTTGACAGTGCGATAAATTCGAAATTTAATTCTATTTTTAGAAACATCAGCAGTTTTGGTTCAAGTGAACAATATATTCATTTTAAATGTAACATAAATGTGACCCGGGTTGCCTGCCAACTTAGACTGTTTTCCCAGAAAAAGCCCCAACTATTTGTTGATGGGAAATTATATAAGTTTAATTCAGAGGCGCCTTGCCCCCTATGCAAGGAGGAGAAGGACAATATTATGCACCTTTTAATAACTTGTCCAATTTTCGATTCTTAAGGTATAAGTTCCTAATAGAATATATTAATGTGCCACCATCTAAAACAGTTATGGAAAATCTGTTATGTTTCGATAGTCAACACCAAGTTAAATATGTTTACATTTACGTAACTAAAGCGTTAAAAATAAGAAGTTTTATTTTGAATAATTAAGAATTTGATATTTATGTAACTAAAGCGTTAAAAATAAGAAGTTTTATTTTGAATAATTAAGAATTTGATATTTATGTATTTCTATTATATTCTCATATTTTTTTATTTTATTTTTTTGTTATTTTTTTTATTTGATTCCAGTATTTTTCTTTTTAATTCAGTTTGTGTACAATTATCCTTTTTAATATATATATTATAGCAGCAAATTTGTTATTAAGAAGAATTCATGTATGGAAAAAACATGTTAATCTACTTTTTATTTACTTCATTTTGTGTTCTCAGTTTATTTGTTACAGAATAGGTATTTCATTTTGTGATTTAAGTTCTATTGTAAATATATGTTTAGGTCAAACCCCTTGCTACAAATTGTATTTATAAGCAAGTAATAAATAAATAAATAGATAAATAATAAAATCATTTTAATGTACAATGCATGTATAATGATTCTGCATAATTGTACAATGCATGTATAATGAAAATGTAATGTAAAATACACGATTAATATACAATAGAAACATTGATAGAATTCAAAATTTGAAGAAATTTTGATTAACCGGAAGTGTAACTTCGTAACTTCACAGATAAAAACGAATCAATTTTATTTGAAACATTTTTCCCTCAAAAAATTATTCAATTTTGGATAATTATGCGGAATTTGTGTGTGGGGGGGTGAAGTTGTACGCATCCGAGATTGTATCATGTGCCCCCTGGATATCCACCACGAACAACATCGCAGCCGAACTTTTGATACTGGGCCGCGGGACGTAGAATGGCTGAATAGTCGTAGGGGGAAAAAAGGAATTTGTGGCGTTAATTTCAAATTTTATATTATGCAGTTGGTACAATGTTTTCGGTGCGCTCCACTGGGCCATAATATAACATCACATCTCTACCTGCCAAGATTAGTAGATTGGCACTTATCCCCCACCACCTCTATATTTATGTCAGGACGTATTCGTAGAATTTGAGTTTAAAGAAAATTAGTTTTTTTTTTATATCTAATTGTATCAAAAGAAGTATGAGAAAGTCGTGTGAGTGTTTCACACCAGATTTCCACATCAGTTGAAAAGTAATGTAGCAGAATCAAATTGTTCCCATTTTTCTGAGTTTTTTTTTATTTTATAGAAGCAGGAGATTGTTTTGATCAAGACCATGGCACGGCTAGTCGTCCTTAAAATATTGAGCAGGAATTTGGGCATGTACATTTCAAATCTGGAATAAATGTTTTTGAGCGCAGTCTTCGGTTAATATTATATCATCGCTATTTATAACGGTTAGTAGCCCTGAAAGTACGTAGTCATTAATTTAAAGAAAATCTGGTACAAAATTCGTGAATTCCCTTACGGCGATTTTCCTGTAAGTTGCATATGTGTACGGAGGATTAAAGAAAATCGTAGCACCAATTTTCGATTTCAATTGTGGAAAAGTCAAAAAAAAAAAAGAAGAAAATTCGGTAAAATCGCATTTCCATTTGATGGGTCCCCGAAACCTTCTTGGCGGACGTGTGGAATACTAACAGAGTACTAAGTCTGAGCTTATTATGATTTTTGGTTTTTAAAAATATTTTGTCCATGCATAAATACACACACACACATACACAAAGAGAGAGAGAGAGCAAGAGAGACCATTTGCTAAAAAAAAATATCATATTCAGAGGACCTCAAAAAATCCATTACAGCGTTAAATTCGCGCATAGCAAAACGGCTAATGCTTTTGCCTGTGTTCTAGTAGGGACTTTACTGGATCCTGACACTGTTGTGCTGACATAGTATCCAAAGTAAAAGTGTGAGTTTTAACCTAGCGGTTCTGGTTTCGACCGCTAAGATGAACAAAAAAAACGTGATAATGATTTTCTGATTTTCATCATTCTTCTGTGTGAACTGTAATTTTTATATTACAGCTGTAATTACTGTAATTACTGTAATTTTATATACTGAGCTTTGACTTATGCACAGTATTATTCAAACAACTAATCCAGACACTATACATGCCTTCATTTAATAGATATTCTGCCAGAATAATTTGTTATTTAGGAAAAACAAACTTTTAGCCAATATAATTGGGAAAAGTCAGAAACTGGCCTAACTTATCAGATATTTAGAATGACCGATTTCTCAATTTAAATTCAAAAGGTTTCTGTTTCTGCTAAATTCATGGGTTTAATGGAAATTCTAGGAAAATGAAGAGGGAATATACTAGATCACTGGGAAATGATGTTGACAGAAACTTTTTAGTTGCCTGCTGCTTTTTTATAGTTGTCGACCGGTTTCGGGGGTATTCGCCTATCATCAGGATAACATATACTTGCATAGAGCAAATTTAGTTGATAAACTCGGTGAATCTACGAAATTTGCTCTGTGTAAGTCTATGTTATCACACTGTTTTGACAAAAACATCCTGATAATAGGCGAACGCCCGAAACTGGTCGATGTCCATAAAAAGAAGCAGGCTATCACGGAAAACATATCTGATGCTCTCCAGCTCTGCGGAACCAACCGCAACAATAGTGATTTTTACTTTCTCTTAATCCTCAGTAAGATGATGTATTGCGAGTACCAAATTTTCGAAATCGAGTTTTCACAGGAAACTTTTGAAATTGTATTTCACAGAAATACACGTTTCTGAGGCCCTAAATATGAATAAAAAAAGGTTTTTAGCGAATAGTCTGTGTGTGAGAGAACATTTCAAAAACTCGATAAGTAGCAAAAAGCACAAAGTTGGTTTATTCCTTTTGGGGACTACCACCGCATCAGGCACGAAGATTTCGGGCAAAATCTATCAACCGGGAAACTCTGTCAGTGAGGAAATGGTTATTTTAACATTACGTATCCATATTGCAGTATGACGTCAGGAAGTATTGTTACGTTTTTCTGGCTACTGATTGAAGATATAGGGACCTCTTTCCATCTTTCCATCTTTTTCTACCATATAGCCGAGTAAAAACGAATAAAAAAAAGGATTGTAAAAAGGTAGGAGGTAGAAAAAGGAGTCATTCCGGATCTAGAAATTACTTTCAAATCCCTTCAAATTTAGCACTGTACTAAACGATAATCGAAAATTTACAAGAACTTTTGTCTCAGAATCTGGAAGAAGGAATTTAAAGAATAAAAAAAAAGAGATTAAAACGTTGAAATTTAGTAGGCTTAATTTTAACCACATTCTTGATTCTAGAAAGAATAGCCCAATTAGTGGAAAACCGGAAGGGTCAATTAACTGTTGGTATTGACTTAGTGCTGGAGATAAGGCAATAAGAAGAAGTAGAATGCTTTCTCTCTTCTTTCGGCCAATGTACTGTAAGATAATATTAAAACAACTGTTTAGTTGTGTAGGAATTTAATTAGTGGCAATTCGGCCGTCTCTGAGTGGCCATTGGCTGTTTCTAATCTTGTTTAGTGAAAGCCCCGTCTTCTTTTCCCGTCCCGCTTATTTTCCTTTCCTAAACCATCCGCGTGCTGTCCTCCACTACAGACAACTCTCTTTATAGCCTTATCAGAACTAAAGTGGGGGCGGGATAATCAGTTTGTACTTGTCTTCTATGTCTGAAACGTGGCCGGCCTCTTCTTATTCCCTCCCACTATAAACTCTTTTTCAAGTTTCCTCATCCCCCAGATTGTACAAATCGAATTATCAAAATAGAACTTTGCGGAATGGTGGATGTGCAAAGAAAAAGTAAGATCTAAGGCAAAGTGTTTGTTTTTCTCTTCAATTTCCTTGCAAATGATATTATTTTTTGAACAGCAAGAAAGACGATTAATTTGTAAATGCTATTAAATAAAGCTAGTTTAAATATTATTCTGTCAATGGGGCGGCGAAGAAATTTACGCCTTATTTGTGTTATATCTGTCTTCTTAAACGTCCAAAGCATGCTGTGTTTAATTCTTTATTGCTTTAAAATGATTGCATACGTAAATTGAATATTAATCATGGACAGGAAACTAGCATAGAATACACTGAATATCATACGTACATTTCGAATGAGCGCATTCTGCAACCCAAATTCAAAAGAGTTCTATATCTGATAAGATTACCAGGTTCCGTTCAGAGTATATTTGCTTTCATTTCTAAAAAGAAAGTTCTTGGAAACTGTAAGATCATGTGTGTAGGCCGTAGTCACTAATTTTGAAACTTTTGGGAATTTTCTATGTACTGAGATCCAACATATTTGTACCCCTTACCATCTCCATTGTACTTATTTTAAAGGAAACTATAGTTTTAGTAAATATTCAAAATTTGAGATAATTTGCTATTTATAATTATTTTGATTGGGCAATAAGTGATTGAAACATTCAATCACATCTAACGTAATCTTACTGATGGAAGATGAAGCATTGCAATCGTATAAAATTTTCAAAGTTTGACATTTCACCGATTAACACATTGTTTTGAAATCCCCTGTTTTCCGGGAATATATTTTTTTTAATGGTCTTTGAATGTGTGTGTGTGCTTGTGTGTGTGTGTGTGTGTATTTACGAACACACATAAATGCCTATCACTTTCATTTATGAACATTTTTTTTGGAAAAGTAGATCTATTTGAGATTCTAAGGAATACAAGATTCTAAGGAATCTTGGAAGTTAGATATAATGGCCCATCCACATTTTGTTTAGACTGTACTATAGTTTATCCATATTCAGATGACAGGTGTGAGATTCAACAAGTCATACATAGAGAAGAAAATGCGCTTAGGCCACAGATGGACCCATTATGCCTCACGTATACAACACACATCAACCCTGTCTCATTTAGAATCGTTAGGGTTGAGGCCTATCCCAGATTCGTTACGAAATGGGATTGCAAGCGATCATCGAAACGGTGTTTCATCTTTTTTTTAGCCACATTTCCTACGAATGGGTCCGCAACAAGATCTATGGCAGTGGTTTCTCCTTAGCTCTCCCTTCGCTTTACCGTAGAAATTAATTGTGCGTCTCTTTAAATGTCCCTTCAGGAAGATCTTAGAATGTTTCTGCCACGCAATATTTCTCCAATAGAAGTATTTTCGATGTCAGCCATTTTTCAATAGCCCTATAAGCGGTTTTATACGAAAGGCCGCAGAAATGCCACTCAAGATCAGTGGACGTCAGCAGGGCAGGCTTCTTTGCTAGCCTTCGGTTTCTTCGTTTCAATGTATTTTTTCCTGACAACACTCTATTTGAAAAATCAGAAATTAATAATAATCGGATACCATTATTGGAGAAAATGCAATCGTTTATAAAAACTAAAAAGTAACAATGGGTAAATTGTTGGGTTTCGACCTGTGACAATTAAGTTTGTGTGGAAAAAAAACCTGCCTACACCTGATCTACTGATATTGACTAAAATATTCAAAGATTTTAAATGAATAATTTATATTTATGATTAATTTCTTTTAGAAGAAACTCATTTTATTGTAAAGAAAGATGGATATATTCGTACATTATATATCTTAAAGATAATTTATTAATTCTAAAAGTTTAATTTCCCAGTTTTAGTTATTCGTTGTTTTTACAACTTAGATATAACCTTTTAATTGAGATAACAATTGATTATAAATCAACCATACAGTATTATAACCAGATTTACAAATAAATGACCTAAAACACCACCAAAATACCGCAGATTTATAGGCTGGCCTTACACACTCAGTAGGGAGGCTTCAACAAGTGCTATCTATTAACTTACCAAGGTACTAACTCAACATTATTTCGCCACTATAACTTTTATAGACTTTAATATATTTTTTCTCCCTCCCCCCCCACCATTAAGTAATAAATAAGGATAAATATTTATCATAATATTATATAAAATTTAATACTTTTTTTGTTTTTGTAAAAGATGGGCGGAAATTTATTTGTCTTTATTCGTGCTGAAATTGTTTTACTATTTCTAATAAACTAATTTACTTAATAGTAATAACTAGTCTTTTAAAGATTTATGATTGATAGAAATAAATATATTATTTAATTCAATTTTTTTCCGGTATTCCTTTGTTTTTATTTATTTAATATTTTCTTTTTTAAATAGATTTACCAATAATAATTAGAATCTATGGATAATTAAATGCATTCCTCGATTTAATGACCTTATTTTACATAATACAAGAAATTACTTTAACAAATTAAATGAGGTTTCTTTGATAGTTGTCCTTTATAAATAATTTTATAATGAATTTTTAATTTCTTATTTTATTTTAAATTAAGGCGCGTCAACATTTCTGGTCTTTGGCGCCCGGAGCCTTAATTTCTTTTTATTTCGTAATTAAATGCTACATTCAATTGTAAATAATCTGTACAAGCTTAGATTTTTCTTGGAAACTGTCGACTGATTTTTATGTAGACTAAAGCTAGGAGAGATGACGGGGGTAGGAGAGAAGATCCAGGCTTTGCTTCTCTTTTTTGCCACCACGTGGCTTCATGGAAGTTAGTCCAGGATCAGAGATCAGAAGTGAACGTATTGCAAAATTCTTCAGTTATTTTGTATATTCTTCTGTGTTCTACGAACATTTATACGCATCAGCTATATCGGTGAATACCTGAATTTTCATAGCGCTTAGTAAATTTTTTTTTCCTTTTTTATATACTATATTAATTGCAATTGAAATGAAAGATTTCCTGCTTTCGTTAAAGCTGGACTCGTAGACATAGTGTTTACCAAGTTTCATGTCGATCAGCTATGTTACCTTCATAGAGGAGAGATCTCCTACCTATGGTGCGTCATCTATCCTACCATAGTAGAAGAGACTGCCAAATGTAGTGTATTTGTATTTTGTTTCTGGAATAAATGAGAATGTCCTTATTTTGAAAAATAACATTTTTTTGTAGATAATAATGGTTGGCATATGTTTTATAATCCTATATTTTGATATGGGGCATAACATTGAAATGTGCGTCATCTCTCCTAGCTTTACCCTACATACATATATTTATAGACTTCGTACATATGTATGTAAATCTAGACCAGTTTATTTTTTGTGACTAGGCTGTACCAATCATGGAGATTCATAAACAAGCAACAATACTCATACTTTGTTTTCCAAATTTCCAAATTGCGTTTTCCTCGGAAATTTTGAATTTTGAGGGTAATGAGTAGGAAAAAGTTGTTTTTAGCAGGTGGTGTGTGTGTGTGGACAAAATATCTAAAAAAAACAAACAAACAAAAAAACAATTGCAAGAAGTTCAAATTTGACCTCACTGCATTTGACATGAATTTTTTTTTCAACTTTTCGCGATTTTTTCAAAAATGGTTCCAACGATTTTCTTTTATGTCTCATTATACTCTCTGGAGACATAAGTGTTGGTTATTTTAATTTGAAACATTTTTTCAAGGAAATGTGTTTTGGGGAGGCATTTTGGGGGGTCGTCAACGTTATGCTTTTCCGAACAAAATCAGATTTTCAAAAATAAGACTTTATTTTACTTTATGGTTGTAGTGTTTTTTCTTCCTTTTTTTTTCTGGTTTTTCTCGTAAAATGGTTACAAAGTGTTTCTTTAAAGTTGGTGTGCTAACTGCTCAAATATGAACCAATACTTTTATTGATTTTTAGTGGTATTCTTTCGGAGGAATCTGTGAGTGAGTTTCAAATTAAAACTGCTGTTACAAAGCCACGATAAGTGTTACAGGTAAAGGGCGTTGTCAGGTAAATAAATATATAATGCCCACTACTTTTATAATGTTATACAATTCCAACTAAACTACTTTTTTGTAAAAAAAGAATTCAATTAGAATTGCAATGATCTCAAGTTGCGTCAAATCTAGAGGTTTTACCTGAAACAAATGATAAAAGGTTAGAAATAATTAACATTCCTTTAATAATTAGAAGTATATGTTGGATTGAAATTCCCTTAAGAGGAAGACACGGTTTCTTTCTTAAGTGAAAGAGTGTTTTTTCTTTGTCTTTCAAGCATTTAAAATGCAATGTGAATTCCAACAGAGAGCGCGCTGCTTGACTAGGAATACAACTAAATAGCTAAAAACCTAACCTAATCAGAGTAGCATGAATAAATTAAACTATCTCCTTCTCTCTCTTCTTTTGTAGTCTTAAATTAAATTTACCGCTTTTTCAATTAGTAGAACTAATATAATTTCTTGTTTGATTATATTTCTTAATAATAATTAAACAAAAAAAAAATAATAATAATAATAATTGACTGATATTGTTATTCAGATCATGTCTTCAATCTTTTGGAAAGTTGATAACAATTCTATTTAAATTTTGCGGAGATGAATATCAATCAGGTTTAGAAAGTTTAATGAGAAAACCAGCAATATTCACTGATAGTATGCAGGTGGATTACATTTGTCTGCATGTATATATGTAGATTGGAAGAGAGGCAGTGTGTGAGTGAGAGAGAATGAGACTTGTGGTGTAATCTTAGTCTACTTAGTAGAAAATGTGTTTCACATATCACTCCTCCATCCCCCCAGGTTCTATAGAGATCATATCCATGCCATATAGAGAGAGTTAGATAAGGAGGTGAGTTTTGTAATATTACACACAGTAGGTAATCAAGTCAACTTCTACTTTATTAGGGTTCGTGATATATTCTGAAGATGTCAGTGTGTGTTCTGTGCTGCCATTGCAAATGATGGTGATCTCTGTTAGCTGGTTCTAGTTATTACTTACTGCACAACTTGAATATGGCCGCACGTACCTGTACACCACCCATCCCAACCCGCCACTGACATGTCTAATGATGATAAGTATGTGACTTCAATAATATTTATGTCGACTAGTTGCAATATCTTCCATCCTAAACAAACTTTAGAGAAGATTTTCTTCATTATGAAGACTTAATTTACTCAGGGTGTCCCATTTAAACGGGCCACTTTTGAAATAACTCTTAAACGAAGCAAGATATCTAAAAAGTGACCATAACGTTTGTTAAAGTATTTTCGCTCTAGTTTATATGATGGTGTTGATATTTTTGACCTTATTGCCGCCTTATACCTTAAATCGGTGGTTGAAAGTGGCGATTTCCTTTTGACCCCAGTTTTTACTACTGTATTGAAAACTATTAAAAAAAAATAAAGAAAAATGCTGTTAATTTCACTTCAATATTTTAAACCGTTGCCGAGATATTCAACCATAAAGATTCAATTTTCGTCTTTTTTGCCTATTTTTCTGTTTCGTAAACTAAATTAAAAGCGGATTTTCTTATTAATTTTGAATAAATAAGACAGTTCAAATGCTGGTAAAACGAGAAGATTTAATCTAAACCTGCTTAGCTATTCCGGCATGATAGTTTAGCAACTTCATATGTTGGGCAGCGACTGCTTGATGCTGTTTAAGCCGAGGAGGTCATTTTCAATAAATAGGAAATATTCTTTTATCGATTTTTTAAATAAACTGGAAAATCGTTTTTTTTTTAATGATGTTTTACCTGATTTTTAAGTCTCTAATGGTTTTGTCTCTTAAGTCTTATGGTTAAAATAGCTTTTAAGTTTCACCAGCATTTGAACTCTCTCATTTATTCAAAATTAATAAGAAAATCCGCTTTTAATTTTAGTTTACGAAACAGAAAAATAGCAAATAAACGACTAAAATTGAATCTTTATGGTTGAATATCTCGGCAACGGTTTGAAATATTGAAATGAAATTAACGCCATTTTTCTTTATTTTTTAAATAGTTTTCAATACCATAGTAAAAAGTGGGGGTCAAAAGGAAATTGCCAGTTTCAACCACCGGTTTAAGATATAAGGCGGCAATAAAGTCAAAAAACATAAACACCGTCATAAACTAGAGTAAAAATACTTCAACAAACGTTATGTCCACTTTTTAGATATCTAGCTTCGTTTAGAGTTATTTCAAAAGTGGCCCGTTTAATTGGGACATCCTGTATAATTATTACTTTATTTAGTAAGTTTTCATTAATTGGGTTTACTTGATAAAATTAGGTTTATTTTCATGAGAATTATTTATTTACTTTCACTTACTGTTTGGCAAGAGTAAGAATTGAGATCATGACACAATTTCGAAATCGATTTTTCACCAGAAATTCATATTTTTTGGATTACAATTTTAAAAAAAACTTCCGTTCGTTTTTCCGGTTTTCTCTAGATACTGCTTTGATAATTAGAAGAAAATATTTTCTAATTTATTACTATATTTTCTGAAATGGAAACTATGTTATTACTTTGAAAGAAAACATTAGTTCTAAGATTTACCACTGATTGGTTTCTCAAAAAGTTAAGCGGTTCTCTAAACGTGAGTGACTTTTTTAATCATACCATCGATTTTAATAACCCTTCCATTTTAGCCACTTACCACCCAAACCATTAAAAACGTCTTCTCTCCGAATCCTTACAAATTGACCTCCATCCGAACTCTAGCAATTTTAAAAAAGACAAAGAAATCATGATTTCAATTTACTAACGTACAATACAACATACAATTTAATAACATTTTTCTAACGCTAAACAAAGACACTCCCCAGTAATTTGTTCTTCCAAATTTGAAATTGCCGCGCCTCATTATAAGCATTTTTCTTATCTTTCCCACCTTTTAACAGTTTTTTTTTTAAATTCTTTCAGTTTGTAGTGGCTTGAGCGGTTTTGTAAAGGGGCTTGTAAGTATATATGTTTAAGAGAGTGAAGTATCAGAAATAAGAAAGTAGTCACCATTGCTAACAATAGATATATTCTATTCAAATAATAACTACAAGTTATTTGCAAAGAAATTATTAATTTATTAATATGCACTGATGCTAAGAGAGCGAAAAACAAGTGTTCTGCTTCGGTGTTTACCACAGACTATTCTTGTTTGAAAGCAGAATGCAGACTGTTCGTAAGAATGCTTTCTCTTACTAAACAGTTGGCCAAATGGCATTGTATTAATTTAACGGATACTTGCGCCTTTTCTTCCTAAAAGCAATGAACTTAAATTACAGTACCTGACTCTTTTCACTGCACTAAGATACATTTAAAATATTAACAACATTAGATTTTTCAAACTATAAAATATTCTAAACTATTTTTCAAAACTATTATTTTCTTTCATTTCTTTTTTCCACTACACTTCTCTGGCCATTGTGGTATATCATATCCGTAAAAAAAAAATGCCCAGTTCTTGAGAAAACGAGGAAAACCTAAAAAAAGACTCAATAAAGTCGCATTACTGGTCAATAGATTTTGATAGAAATCAAATTTTTTTCCATGTTCTGCATCAATATATTATTGTAGATAGCCTGGCCGTCCCTCTGTAGCAAGTTAGAATTTTGTTAAACTAAAATAGTTTTCTACAGTTGATATATTTATTTACGTTTGAATAAGATTACTTCATTTTGATTTGTTCTACATTTGAATTTCAGTAGGGAATATATGCTTTAAGACCCTCCGGGCACAAATAAGATGTTCTTTTAGAGAATGTTTTCTATATATGTGTGTGTGTGTCCCAATTTGATATTCCGTTTGAATATCCCCAGGGAATGTGACATAGAGTTTCGGTCCACATCCACCAACTGGAAGTACTACTTTATTGAATGTCTTCTTCCTTTTTTTATTTCAGTTGTTCGCGATGTTCATGCAAAGATTTACTTTAAACTGGAAATATTTACTTGTTAATATAGCTCTTCCTTTTTTTTTATTTTTTCAAAAAAAAATAAGAAAAATATTTTTGACGGTTTAGAAAAAATACGTTGAGTTTCCCACCTAAAGTGCCACTTTTGATGTAATTTTGATTGACAATTAAATCCTTTGCAGTAATTGCATGTCTCTCTCCATTTCATTTGACTGGATTCAATAACTCTATAGCGGAGAAAGGCCGGCCAAACTATACTTTTGCCTGTCACCATCCCACTTACACGGGACGTTTCAATGGATTCGTACAAAGACGCCCAACTATCTCCAGTGTTCATTAATCATCGCACGTTACTTATGTCCCAGGTTGTGGATGCGCACTTGCAAAAAAAAACAAAGTTCCCAAGTTTCTCATCAGTTTTTATTTTCTCTAACTGCAGTACGAAAAAGTTGGTTTTAGCAAATAATCGGATCGGTATACCTCGCTCTCCCATTGTTGTGATTATAATTAGTCAACTTGTCAAATAGAATTCCAAAATAATTGCATTAAGAGAAAATCGTATGTTACTTCATACAAGATTTTCACGTATACAACTTATGATTGTTCAGTTATTTGGTTATCATAAAACTTAGTTCATCAAAGTTTCTCTTTAGGTACTAATTCATGCCATTGCACTATAACTTGTTTTACTTCATATATAGACTGGCAGCGTATGATTTTAATGTCTTCTTTTTTTTTAAATTTGCATATTTGCACTGTGAGTTTGTTATCACTTTTTCACAGCACGGATTTTCTTCAGAAAATGAAGTCGACTAACTTATTATTATACCAGGTGCCTGATGGAGTGGGACCTAAGCCTATATGGCTTTTATCCCCTGATTGCCCCCCATATCATCCCCTTAAATAATCTCCCCGTAGCTTACCGGTCAGTCTACAATATCACAATATATCCTTGAACTCCAACTCGCCAGGCAATCCTGCGAGAGTGGTACCCTCCAAATAAGACGAAACCTAGTACCAGCGAAACGGGGACGCTGACATAAATAGTGATACCCGTTTCCCTGACTCCGTCGTGCAGTTCTGACAAATGGGACTAGACGTCCTCCCTATGTTAAACAAGTGACTAGACACCCAAGTGTATCCAGTCACTACTCCCACCAAGGTCCTCAGACCTGTCCTACTGAGGGACAGGAGGTACTCCGAAACTACCTGCTTAATTCCTTTTCTCAATATTCTTAGCTTGGAGGCACCCCTGCGTCTCCCCTCCAGCATTTCTCCAAGACTCTCGTCTCCCAAAGTCTAATCTGTTTGTCGCGAAACCTCTTTGTGACGGCAAGGGCTGGTTCAGGACCACAAAATGGCAATGATGATCCCTCCCTAGCCAACTGATCCGCCCTCTCATTGCCCTCTATTCCAGACTAACAGAGAAAATCCGCACCTCTTTGATCTCTCCCAAGTCGATTAACTTCTTTCTGCATAAAGAGTGGTTTTATTTTGGTACATTCTCTTCATAAACTTTAGTATTGCCCAAACCGCATCAGTGGTTTGCTATAAACCAACGTGTCGCCACTGTTACACGAGCTGCTTCAGGGTATTGTCGCTTTGAATGCCTAAGTAACACTGGCAAGAAACTGGGTAGCTATAACAGAGGCGGGGGGCCGTCTTTCTCAGCCATCTTGGCTGTAGGTAATGGGCGGGGCTCACTCAGTCTTTCATCTCATTGCCTTTTTGCCAAAGTTGTAGCCTTGTTTTGCCCTAAAGAACTGTTAATCATTTCTATTTATCAGATTTCCTCTTTCCAAATTTCTATTGCCTCTCTTACGACATGTTCGTAATAACTTCTCACTTGGACAAGATCTTTACTATCCTCAATTGCCCATCCAGTTGTAGACGAATGTTCTAAAAGTATAGACATTTCCATTACATTATGTAAGTCCAGCTTTAACCCGAAAATCTAAATGTTGGTCACGAGAATGTCCGCGGAATGTCCAACCAATGTCCAATATTTAATGGAACTTCTTACTTGTTGTAACTGTACTTTGCACAAATGGAGGATTTGAAGAAATCTTAACTTGCAGCTCCTCTAAAACCCTCCAAGAAATCAATTTACTTGGAAAAATTATTGAAATAAAAATGAAAGCTGAGAGGTCGTTCATAATCGAAGTTTAAAGAAAAGCAGTACAACCAAGTTTGACAAAATGATGAAAACTTAAAAAACAAATTGAATAACAACAAGTTTCAGCTTTCCGCGACTTTCCCTTTTTAAACATCCGCTAACATACTGTTCTAAACATGTATTTCCGATGAAAACTCAATTTCTAAATTTGACATAATCACAATTCTTTCTCTGATTTTTGGGGGAGGAAGGTGCAAGAAAATTTATAAAAAACATTCTCCAACTTTAAAAATATTCCTTCTACATTTGTCCCCATCTTGAGAAAAACCATTAGAATATTGCTCTATTATATAATAGAAAATTATAATAAATTATAATTACACATTAGAAAATAGTGTATAATCGTAATGTCGTAGTAATGAAAATAATGTCTAATCATAATTTATAATAATTCCATCTTGTCATTAAACACACACACACACACACACACACACAAAGTAACATAAACTTATAACCTCCCGCACATACAACAAACCAACAAGTATGAGTGTAATAGAAACAATGCGTTGAAATGAACTCTCTACACGAAATTTAGTGAATTTGTTCTGACGATGGATGAAAATCCGAAACCGTTCAGAAATAAAAGGAACATGCATACTACGATTGATAAAATACCAGATGTTATCCAGCATTGCCGTCCTATCCACATAGTCAATATTACATAATAGTGTAACTTTTAATGAGGTTCAACTGTTTGAAAATCAAAAGTTTTTCAACAGTCACATGAAGAGGTGGTTCCAATATTTCCAATATTCTACAATTATTTTATGGAACTGACATTTTAGTGACCTCGTTTGATATATAATTTTGAAATATTGATCAATTTAAAGTATTATTATTTATTTATAATTTTTATTTAAAAAAAAAAATGTATTAGTAATTATGAAATGAATATAATTGCCTTAAATTTCCAAAAATTTATTACATAATATGAATCAATAAATTAGTTTCATTATGTATCCACTGGCATCTATTTGTAGTGTTATTAGTGTGTATATACGCCAACTTGATTTACTGTTTAATTACGGCTGGCAAGATTATTCGATTATTACATATATATATATATCCTAATTAGTAATATACTGTTTCCAGTATTTATTAGGCTCTGTTCAAAACTTAATCAAGTTCAACTCTTCATCTAGGAAAATCTAATAATTTAGGTTGCACGGTTACAACAACCTTCATTTAAATGCAAAATTTATTTTCTAGTTTGTATAATGGAAACGATAAAACAAAGTATTGTTCCATGTTTCCCATAATAATCTCGTTTTCATGTTTCAGTTTCCCAATGAAATCTATGCACCTTTAGGTGCTTGAAAAACAATGTAAACGAAGTTTACAGTGCACCCTTATTTCTTCAGTTCGCTTAGGAAAAAAAAATCTGGTAGAACAATTATATATAAAATGGCAAATTTTACTTATTTGTGTGATAATCAGGAGAACGCCCGAAACCGGTCGATGAGCACAAAATGAAGCCGGCTGTGACGGAAAATATCTCTGATGCTTTCCAGCTCAGCGGTCCCAACCATAACATCATTGCTCATGTGTCCTAACATAAATATAGAGATGGTGGGGGTATAAATAACAACCTACTAACCCAAGCAGATACAGAAGCGAAGAGCGTGCCAATAAATAGTACCAACCACACATATATTTGAAATTTAACGCCACAAATTCCGCAAAACTAACTAAAATCAACTTCTTTTTTTTTTTTGTGTAAAATAATTCAAATAAAACTGACCGGTTAATATCTGTGTCCAAGTTTAAAGGATCGTGTAAGCGTTAATTAAGAAAAAGCGAGATAATTAAGAAAAAAATCTGGTGAGAAACACTCACACAAATTTTTTTTTACACCAGTTCTCAAAATTATAATTAACAAATTTTATAGTTTGTGTACCAAATGTAATGAAATTCGTCAAAAACTGTTGAGTAAAAGCGCACTTCCGGTTTACTAATTTTCTTGAAACACGGAATTTTGGCCATCTATTTACTTCTAATTAAGTTTGTTTGGATGATAGAATTGTATAATCAACTATGAGAACACTTTAGAGAAAATCATAACCCATCCCCTCCCCTAAAAGTGCCCTTAAATGAATTTTCCCTGAGAAATGTTTTGCATAAAAGTTGTAGACCTTTATTTGTAGTTTATATAGGAAGTTTCAAGAAAATCGTCGGAGCCATTTTTGAGGAAATCGCAAAAAAGTGAAAAAATTATTTAGTAAAGTGGTAAAGTAAACGCACTTTCGGTCATCCGATTTTTTTCAAACACGAAATTTCAACAGCAAATTTAATTATAATTAACATTACTTAGATGATAGAAATTGCATTATTAAACTGAAATAGCACTTTACATGAAAAACCTAGCCCCACCCCTTCTCCAAGAGTACCTTTACATGGATTTTTCTGGAAGAAATGTTTCAAATAAAAGTTGTAGCTCTTTGTATATGTAGTTGATATACCAAGTTTAAAGAAAATCGTTGGAGCTATTTTTGAGAAAATTGCAAAAAGGTAAAAAAAACAACTAGTAAAGTGGTACTTCAGGTTGAGGAATTTTGACAGATAACATACTGTCAGATCCCATGTTGACACCTAAACGGAATATCGTGTTTTAACTTTCTTCGACTTTTCGTTTTTGAGCTACGCTGTCACACACCCACACACCACACAGGCCATTTTCTCAAAACCACGTTTTTGGACTAAGGGGACCTCAAAACGGATATTTCCGGTGAAAACTCGATATTGAAAAATTTGACACGATTACAATACTTCCTCTTACTAGGAGTAAGAGAAAGTAAAAAAAAACTCAAAAATCAATTCTCTAGAGTTTCCCTTCCGATTAACCGATTTTCTTCAAATTTGGAATTTCAATAATGGAAATAATATTATATAGATGAGAAAACCACACAATTTACTAATGTGGTACTTAAGTGGAAAGCTACCTAATTTTTCCTGGAAATTATTTTTAGATAAAAGTGACACGTATTTATGTATTTAGACAATACGAAATAGTTAGAGCTGTTTTTGAGAAAAACTGAAAAAAAAAAACAACATTCAGTTGATGGATACACTTCCGGTTGGTGGATTTTGCCGGGAACCTTCGTGTCTGATGTGGTAATAGTACCTAAATGGTTTATTTTCATGCAATTTTTGGTTTTTGATATTTTTTCCACACCATAACTCAGAATATAAGTAAAGAAAAAAAAAAGGAGAGAGTAAAAAAAGAAACTTCTAAGGTATCAAAGTGGTCGCGAACGAACAATGGTACTTCCGGTTCAGCATTTTTTTTAAAAATCCTAATGTTCCCTAATAGCAGTAGCATATAGACGAAATAACAAGTTTGAACTTTCTTTGTATTTTTTTTTGTATTTCAATTAGGCTGTCTAAAACACACACACACAGAGACCAACAAAAACACTTTTTTGGATCCTGGACACCTCAAAACTTAATTTCGAAAATCTGATACGAATGCAACATTTGTAGAAAGTGAAAATTTGTAATGTAAATTTTTTAGATTTCCGGTAGGTTCTTAAAAAATTATTGGTAAAAAAATTTTAACTTTACATTATCAGAGAATATCAGAGATTCTTAGTAAGTCCGATTTCACAAAAAAAATTCCAAATTGCAGGAAGCCATAAAATTGTTGGAATTTTTAATTACTTTATTGTAATGGCAAGAGAAAGAATTAAGAGAGAGAAGGACCCTCTCTGGTACTCTCTGACTTAAGCAGGCTATAGTGGGAGAACCTATATATAAGCCAGGGAGAATATACCTAAAGACATCTATCTAGATATCTATCTATCAGATTGAACCATCCATCGCATCGTGTCATATCTCACCTTTTATTCTATAAAATCATTACAAGTCCAGTGCAGTTTGTGTAAACTTATAGCTATATTATAACAGTGTCTTCATATCTCGTCTAATTAATCAAACCTAACTTCTCTCCTTATCAACTCCATTATATTATCAATGCCAACTTCGGAAACAGAAAAGCAATTTTCATAGTTTAAAAGAATAGAAGCATTCCAAGTATCTCCGTACTCCCACTTTTCCTTAACTCTTACTTTCCAAGACGCATGCAATACGCAAGAGATTAGTTGATATGTGTCACCTACTTAATTAGGTTTAGCATATCCCTAGACAATGTCAAAGACATAGACACTCTATGTTTACTCTAAAGTTGACTATATTCTTTATTACAAACGTTGACAACAAAAGTATACCACAATAGTTCTTCAACTTCACCAGTAGTTTTGGATTTATAGCCAGTCATACCCCTCTACACATCTAACAAATAATGTTCACCATTGCACAAAATATGTTACGTTTTGATGTCCCATAAAACTTTATCATCATAAAAAGGAATTCATTACGGAAGTTATTGATGTCAAGGACTCATGGCCTTATTCATAGATTGGACTTCAGACATACAGAATCTACCTATGCGTCACTTAAGATGTCATAGGAGATATAGCAGTACATCTTACCACAACTACCTCAATACTGTACCTTAGGAAAATCAAGACCCTCTTACTCACTCCTAGAACACCGAAAGAAGAGGAATTGCGGGGGAGACTCGACCACCAGGAGTTTTCTACCGAGAATATAGTATCTTCAATCTTCAAAAAGACAACATCCTGCTAGCTTAGTCTTTCACGCCGCTCCACTCAATTAGCCTAACGCTACACTTTCCCTATCATTTGTTTGATTGCAAAATCGTTGCAGTATCTTTTGATTAATTAATATAATAGTGAATCGTGAGTGAAGTACAATTCTCTAACTCACATCACCTACAAAAATTTATTACATTAATTAAGAATGGTAACTGGAAAAAAATTCCAATCTGAATAATGAAAGGTTTTGTTTAAAATTTATTTTTTATTTGCTTTAAAGATTGATTTGCTATGATATATATTTTTCAAACTTTTCAAGCTTTCGTCTGGGAAACGCTAAAAGTTTAAATGTTACATTTTGATCAGTATTTAACAAATAAAGTACTATCCAAAATGAAATTGACTCTTTTATCGACTTACAAACACTAATTATGTTGAATCAACTTTTATTAAGCATTAAAGAAGCTTCGTACCTATTTATTCTTCAAAGGAAGTCTCTTTTAACATTTTTTTTTTAATTTTATTTCATTTTATCTTTGTTTCACTTGTTATTTAAATTTTGTTTATCAACATACCATCTAATTAAAGTTGGATCATGTTGCCTTTAATAAAGTATCAAAAGGTTTTTTCCTTTCTATCTACCTCTCTTTTCTCTCCCCATTTTACCTCCCGCCCTTTTATCGTTAACATTGTATCAGTACGTTAATTTTTCGCTAGAGTTTTCGTTTTTTTTTTTTCACAAATGGAGATCACTTAAATTATATCATTAATAAGCATACCAATTTCTCATATTTCTTCGTCGGCTTTAATCCCCATTTCTTTTTTCTTTATTAATTATTAGTTGTTTTGTTTAAATAAGAACAAAACGTTTACTTTCTTGATAATGAACTGTGTTTTTAAATAAAATAATGTAACCTAGGGTTTCTTTCCAGTTTTCCTGTTCTTCCAGCTGGAGTCAAGCCATTTCCTCTTCTGTAACTTCTTCCAATGGATTCGAGGTCTACCTCTTCTTCTACGGCAATGTCGATATCCATTATCACATACGACTAGACCATTCCTCTTCTCTCATCTTTCTTACATGCCCCTACCATGGCGGTTTTCTCATTCTCTCCTCAATTCCCATCATTTCCTTCACCTCATCATTCGTTATCCTGGCCAATCTTGCCTTCTTAATATCTAAATCTTTTCTTGAAGGCCACCTTCTCTGTTTCAATCTTCTCTATGTCTCTTCGTCAAAGGCCAAGTCACCGCTGCTTATAACAAAATGCCTTCTACGATTGTGGGGAACATATTACTTTCTCTTTTTTTATTTTTACTTTCTCTTACTAGAGGAAGTATTGTAATCGTGCGATCGAGTACTTGTGGATATCGATTTTCACCAGAAATATCCGTTTTGAGGTCCCCTGAGTCCAAGAAAGTGGTTTTTAGAAAATGGCCTGTATGGTTGTGTGTGTGTGTGTGTGTGTGTGAATGTAAATAACATAGCTCAAAAACCGAAAAATCGTAGAAAGTCAAACACGATATTCCGTTTAGATATCTCCATGTGATCCGACAGCAGGTCATCTGTCTAAATTCCTCAACCAGAAGGACCACTCTAATGAACGTTTATTTTCACTTTTTTCGATTTTCTTGAAAATAGATCCGTCAATTTTCTTCAAACTTGGTTTATCAACTATACAACAAAAATCTACAACGTTTATTTGAAACATTTCTCTGGAACACTTCATTTAATTGCACTTTTGGGGGTTGGATGGGGTCACGTTTTCCTCTAAAGTGCTATTTCAGTTTACTGTACAATTCTGAATACTATTATTTAGAATTAAATGTGTTGTTGAAAACCCAGTTTGAAAAAAATCGGATGATCGGAAGTTACTAAAATGTATTTTTCAGTTTTTCTGGTATTTTTTCCAAAACGGCTCCAATGATTTTCTCCTGATAAAGGCATTTAAGGGGACTTTTGAGGGAGGGGAGGGGTTTTTTCTCTTAAGTGCTATCATAGTTGATTAAAGACTTCTACAATCCAAACAAAATTAATTAGAAATTAATAGGTGTCCAAAATTCCGAGTTTCAAGAAAATTAGTAAACCGGAAGTGCGCTTTTACTGAACATTTTTTTCAGTTTTCAACGAATTTCGACGAACTCCGGCGAATTTCATTAAATTTGATATACTAACTATAAAATTTGTCAATTACAATTTTGAAACTAGAGGAAGAGAAAGTTGTGTGAGTGTATCACACCAGATTTATTTCCTATTCCTGAGAACCAATGTAACATCTGTTTTTCTTGATTTGAATGTACTGTTTTTCTTGTTTGTCCTCGTCTGAAATAATGACGGAAAACGATCAAATGTTATGTAAGTTTCAGAAAAAGTCGGCCAATTGAGAGTACCATTTCAAAGAAAAATTAAATAAAATAAATTAATAATAATAATTGAATATGTGAAAGATTCCGTAATGCCGGATAAAATACTAGAATAATAATAATCATGTTAATAATAAAGGTTTAAATTATTTATTTATTTATTTATTTTAATGTAAAAATTATGAATTCTTGTTTAAATGGTTGGTCCTACAGACCAATGATGGGCAGACACTTTTCTTGTGGGGTGAAATTAACAATTTTTGGAATGCCGATAATTTTTTTTTAAATAGGGTTTTAGAAATAGTTTTCAGGGTGATATTGCTAATTGTCCTCGATGTAATATTCACGATGATTTAAACCACTTTTTATTAAAATGTTTGAAGTTGGAAGTATAGAAAGCTAAATATTTAAGAAAATATTCTCTAATATTTCGAGTAATGACATTAAAGTCCAAATTTTATTCAATATATCTAATTTAAATAAGTTAAACGATTTATTTTATTTTTTTCGAAATTCTTTAACAATGAGAATCTTTGTTTCTTCTGAATACATAATCAAACATTTACAAGAAATGTGAGTACTCATTTAGGAACCATGATATTTATATATTTACTTGTTTATTGTAGAAAGAATTATATTTTTTAATTATTTTTTTTAATATTTTCAACTTTTTATTAAAAGGATTATTTGAGTATTATTACAAAGAGTAGTATTTCATTTATTTACTTTTTAATTTCTTTTAATTGCTTTAGTTTTATTTTTATGCTTTATTAAAGTTTTATTTAATATTTGTCGTGATGCTTATCATGAATATTATTTTTTCTGTATTATTTGTTACATTCTCATGTAGAACTTAACTCCATTTGTATGGGGGCTTCACCATAAACAAGCCCCCAAAAACAAATTAAATAAATTTAATCTAATCTATTACTCAGTGTACGTTTGGTATTCAAGCCGAAACTACCCAGAAGAGGCCCATTGCAATAAGGCCAAAACATCAGTGTTAGTAACGTCAATAAGACCACTGACGTAGTCTTTAACCCGAAAGCCTTAATATTCTATTCTGCATGACAACGGCCGTGGAAGCCTGAAATCAAGTGAACTTTCAACCATTTTTTTGTTTTTCAGAATCTTGTTATTAAAAGAAAGTTTGCAGCATTGAAATTACTTTTCTCTCTAAGAGAAAGAAATTGCCACTAACGAGAGTGAAAGGCGCCATTTTCTTCACTGAGTTTTAGTGGAAGAATCGATCACATTATCACATTGTTCAGGAAATGTATTTCTAGTGTGAATAAATGACTACCAAATCATCAGATCAATGTTATAAAGTGATATTAAATGATGAAATGAACGATCACTTTTCAACAAGTCGTTTGACATATACTAAAAATATTGATATTGGCCCCCCCCGTTCCCCTTCTTCGCCATTCCCATTACCCGTCAGTTATCAGTATAAAACAGACACCATCCATTCAATAAATACGTCATTCTAGGATTTCCATTCTTTCAACTACTGTGCTTTGCATTAGGATAAATCTACTCACATTTTTTGACATTATCAAAAAACCATTTTATATTGTATTCTATATATCATCAATTAGAAATATATCTATCTATATATGACATAAAGAGATAACAAATGTTGGGTTATATTTTAATATTTTTATAATTAAACCTGGACGCTCCCGTGTATTATAAAATTGGACTGAAATTCTGTACAGTTAAAATACGATATATATTTTTGAATATTATTTAACTAAAAACTAAAATTAAAAGATATGTCATGTGAAACAGTGTAATAAAAATAAATGCGTGTGAATTTTTCCTACAACATCGTCAACAACTCCATGTTCTCAACATCTGCCGCTAAACAGCGCCACATATCGCGAGATAAAAAAAAATCTGGTGTGAAACACTCAAACAACTATCTCTTATTCCTGTTGGCAAAAATGTTCAAATAAAAGAAATATTTATATTGATGCGGTTAGTATTTAAAGTTTAAAGAAAATTGTTTTAGTCATTTCGGAAAAAATGCAAAAAACCTATTCGGAAAAGTCGCACTTTTGGTTAATCGATTTTCTTCATAATTAGTATTCTATCAATGCTTCCAATGTGGATTAGTATTATGTAATTAGTAAAACCATACAGAGTACTGAAGTGATTTTTAGAGAGAAAGTTTTTTTAGACAAGAAACTTTAGAAGAAAGCAAAACGCTATTGATCCCTCAGAAAAACTCCCCAAATTCAATTTTTCCGGAAAAATGTTTAAAAAAAGTGATAGGTATTTATTAGTGTAGTTAATATCCGTAAATTGAGAGAAAATGGTTCGGCCGTTTTCGAGAATATCGAGAAAAATTGGAAAAAAAAAATTCATTAAAAGTAGCATTTCTGGTTGATGGATCTTGCCTGGAAATTTCGTGTCAGATGCTGGTGTAGTTGGTGCTTCCCTGCGATTTTTCACAAACTCACATACACACACACACACACACACACACACACACAGTAACATAATCTTATAATCTTCCGAATACAGTCAACAAGTGTAGCGCGTACTAGAAACATTAGGTTGAAATGAGTTTTCTACATGAACTTGATAATGTTACAGTGACGATATATGAAAATTCGAAACTCGTCAGGAATATGCAAAAATTTGCATGCTATGATGGATAAAAACACAGAAATTAGTTTAATGTTTGAAATAAATTTTAATAGGTTTATACAAAGGCAGTTAGCATTTCCTGTATATAGAAAACATTGCTGTCTTTTTCGAAAATAAACAAAGACAGAATCCTATTAGGTAGACACATATTTCCGGTCAGTTTCGTCCATACTTTTGGAATTCTAGTAAAGCTATTAATAGAAACTATTATCATATAGGTGGGAGAATCATTAACTATTCTGGAATGGCAAATGAAAGCTTGATAACGTTATAGTTCCCACAGAACTTTCCAGTAATCCATTTCCCTGGACAAAAATTTTTCTGGAGAAAAGTTACAAGTCTGTTTGTATGTAGTTTACATGCGAAGTTTATAGAAAAGGTTATAAACCTTTTCTATAAACCTTTTCTATAAGAACAAGGAAAAAATAAAATCATTGACCCAGATTTTGATCGAGGAACTTTGTGCCAGGGCATAGAATGTTGCTTACACGAAATATGAAATTTTTTAGGCTTCCGGTCTTTTTTTATTTATCGTTTTTGACTTTAAAACATGTGTTTCCGGAAAAAAATAAATAAATAAAATAAAATTGCAAATTTGACAAGGTTGCAATAGTTTCTCTTATATCAGTAAAACGGTTTTTTTATATTTAGAAAACTGATATGCACACTTTATTATTTCACACAATAAATTGACAATGTTTCCATTTAGAAATTGATTTAACTTCTTTCGTTATATATATATATATATATTGTAATGTGTGCATCGTTGGAAGAATTAATATATTCTTGTTAAATATTTTATGATTGTAAAGTAGGGAATTTTTCCGATGTATACTCGTATATTTATAAATTTGGGTTTTCTGAAGGTTGGAAGGTACAAAAGAAACAGTTAGTTGAGTCAGAGATACCTGGCCTACCCCTATCATTACGTATACATACGTTTAAAGGGAATTTCCCTCTTCTCACTTTCTCCGGGTTGGAGGTAGAATACGTATATAAGGTGGATTCTTTTAGGGAGAGAGGGTTCAGGTCAAAATTTATATCGTAAAAGGAGTGAAATCTGTCATTAGGAAAAGCCATTAGTGAGTTACAGTAGTGAGTGGTGGAAGTGCTCCAAGAAACCCAACCTTCTTCAAGTCAGAAAATATGTAAAATATGTAAGTTTTATAAAAAGCATTTATTCCGAAGTGAAGAAACACTTATGTTGTTATATCGCAATATTATGATATTTACTTACTTTGACATATATTGGTTTTTAATTATATATGTTCTGAATCTATATATTTATTTATTTTTCATCCTCTCCAACTTCTGTATAAACACAGACCTCACGAGATCCTTTTGGAGAAGATTTAAAATATAAATTATTAATTAAATTTACCCCCCCCCCAAATATACATAACATTACAATATATAACTTAAAAGTGAACCTAAGAAGAATTGTTTATGAAGTAAAACACAAGTGGAAAACAGAATTAGGAAAAAGAAGTTAGTAATATGTGGAGAAAGAGATAGTCATTTAGAGGAAGTCCTAGGTGAATTAGGATGAAGATGAATGGAGATGAATGTGGATCTTCTCCATGGAGTTTTATTTACTTGGTCCGTCCATTTACTAACTGCTGGCCGTGTAAAAATAAAATAAAATAGAGGGTATTTTCATTGTTAGTTTGTTGTTAGTTATATTTGGCAAAATGCCACTAAATATTAAAATGCCAGCCACTTCTTCAACATATCTCGGTATTTGAGTTTATTACTTTACTATTTCTGGATAGATTGCAGTTCTAGTTTTTTTTCTATTATTTACTCATCTATTGATTGTTTATTTTAAATGGAGACCAAATTGAGGGATTGACGTTTCAGGTTTCAGTGATTAACCATTGCTTAACTAGAAATCATTTGAACAGGTGCAGCGCACCTAATCCCACCGTTAACATCCGTAATTTGCAGACGTTATACAACCTTCCGGTATTCGATAGGTCTTATAATAGTGACATAAATAGTTTCATGGACCAACTGAATAACTACAGTGTTCACTCGGGATGGTATGGAAGCAGACAAATTAGGGATTCTAATTTTAAAATTAACTGGTTCTGCAAAATATTTATTTCGAAATATTCAAAAATCAAAAAAGTCAAAAAATGCGCGAAGAGCAATATAGGCTTAACCTATTAGACTGCCATTGAAAATCAGATAAATAGGTTTAAAAAAAAGAGCGACAGAATTAATAAGTAGAACCATGTTTTCTGACAGGGATTAAAAATTGTTCGGGTCTATTTATATGAATTTTCCCTTCCTATTTTGGCATAGGAACTATGCCAAAAAAGGTAGGGCGAATTCATATAAATAGAGCCCAGCTAGCTCTACAAGAGAACAGTTTTGTAATACTAGTCAGAAGGCATCATTCTACTTTCTAATTCTCAGCCAGCCTGTCGCTGTCTTTATTATGCTCTCGCTACCTTATTCTCTAACTTCCATTAAATTAGTGTAAATTCTTTGAGTCTTGTGTGTTCTATTTATTATACAGTGTTCAGCATATCTACTAGTTTATTTCTTCTTCATCATTCCTAAATTCATTCTCTTTAATTATCTCCTTATCACATCCACTATAAAGCCGGTTTCAAGAAAATTGCAAAAACTAGAGGCACTAAAATCAGTAAAGTTGTGTTTGGGTCTTTAAAGGGCACATTTTTCTCTAAACATGGAAACATCCAACACGTTGGGATCTATATTTTAAACTACGTTCTACTGAGGGAGATTCGGTTTACAATTAATTATCTATTGTAGTAAGATAGTATGGATAATTAATTGTGAAGCGAATTTCTCTCAATACAACGTAATTTAGGATATAGATCCCTACGTGTTGGATGTTTCCATGTTTAGAGAAAAATGTGCCCTTTAAAGACCCAAACATGGTTTTTTTCCCCTACTTAGGCATTTAACAAAAACTTTTAAAGACCAGTCGTGTATAAACTGAATTTGCTTTGTGCAAGTCTGTGTTATCACATTGTTTGAGAAACGCAACCTGATGATGAGCGAACGCCCGAAATCGGTCGATGACCACAAAAAGAAGCAGCTATCAAGGAAAACTTCCCTGAAGCTTTCCAGCTTTGCAGAACCAATTACATACAACTATAAATTAAAAGTTTATCGTTAAATTTTGATTTAACGATGAATATTCAAGTTAAAGGTTTGATTAAATTTAGTGGTTAGATTAGTTTAGTTAGAGTATTATATATATATATATATATATAAACTAGACTAGGTAATATGGCCATGGCTGTGTTCTTACAAAGTTTACACATATTGTTACACAACCACTACAAGTTGTAAACCAATGAGAAAACAGATGTTCAAAATAAAACATGCATACGATACAAATATGTGTGAATATGTGTGTATGTTATTAACAACCTTATGAACGATAAATCATTATTATTATTACTATTATTAAACTAAATTGTAATATGAAATATTCTCAGTATGTCTTTCACATTATTTACATGATTATTACTGACAAAATTCCTTAAGCTTAGAATATTAAGGAAATGTCAGACTGGTTTTAATATTATACTATTAATATTATATGTGCAGGTAGAAGAACTATACTATTTTGCTGTTTCTCTGACTTATACTGACTGCAGACAACTACACCAACACTAATTTCTAAAACTCAGATTTTCTTAGCCGGAAGTATCAAATCAAGTATTTCCGTTGAAAAGACTTAATTTCGTAAATTTGTCACAGGCGCAATACTTCCTCTTACTGTGAGTGAGTAATAAAAATAAAAGCTAGGCAATTTTTTTTTTTTAGGCTGATATTTCCGCTCGTCTCCATTGGAAAGGAAAATCAAAATAATATTGTTTTTTATTTATTTCTTGGGGCGTCTGGTTGTAGACTCATTTGTTAAGGTTAACAAATTTGAATTCTGACAGTTACTGGATTTACCAACATCATAATATCGTTGGCCAGCTCGAAGCAAATATTTCGAAATTCCAAACAAACTCATTATAGATGCCTATATATGTGCTGTGCTATCTGATGTACATTTACAAATTAAATATAATTTCGATATAAAACAGCCAGTCACAAAGACGTAACACGTAATCTATTTAATTACATACTACAGTTTGTTTTATTAAAACTATCTTTCATTAGTGTTACAAGGCGGTTGGAAATGGTTTTTTTAAAGATAACAAAACTAAATACCTAATGACTGTCGGGTGTGATCAGAATGTTCCATATTTCCATTGGTTACAAATTTCAAAAGAGCTATGGCTTTATCGTGGAAAGCTGTGGTGTTAGGTTTCCCTTTTAAGTTAGTGCTCTTTTAATATAGTACCCGTTTTCATTCAACAGCCATAAAGTCAAGTGGAGCTGAGTGTTTAATTAAAAGTCCAAATTTCAAGAAAATCTATTGTTACACACAAAACATTTTCTTGACAATTTCCCTTTAATGTTGTTAATGTCATTCGAACTGATAAATTTTCTTATCATGTGTACTCGTTAGGTTTAAGTGGTGGAGATTATATTAGTTTACATGAATGGAACTTGGTTAATAATGCTCTCTGTAATATGTAGTAATGCCATCTATAGTTGGTAACTCCTGTATGTGTTTTTGGAAGGTTGCAATTATAGTTACGTTTCTACCTAACATCTGTTTAAGTACTATCTGTCCCCTTCAACTATTAATATTAATAATAATAACATAATAATATATGGTGTCAGTGTTTTGTTGTGCGGAAAATAGTGCAGTACTAGTTTTAATAATTAAAACAGAATAGTAATAAGGTCTTTATTAATCAAGATGAGTGACCAGTCATTCCGATTGCAGCCGATAGTTTTCGATGCACGTCTTGCACAGAGATGGCCTAAATGGAAGGAGATGTTTATGCTAAATATGAAAGCTTCGGGAAAAATTAAATCGAAGGATGAAGAGCATAAAATTGCAATATTGCTCACAAATATGGGTGAAGAGGAAGTTGATGTTTTTAATACTTTTCCGGACGCTAAAAAAACAGAACTTGAAATTGTACTTAAATCATTTGATGAGTATTGTGTTCCTACAGTTAATTACTCCATAGAAACATTTAAATTTAATAAAATTGTACATGAAGTTGGGAAGAGTTTTGATAATTATGTCATGGACTTGAAAAAACAAGCAGGAAAGTGTAATTTTGTTTGTGAAAATGGCGTATGTAAAACTTCGTATGCTGAGAGAATGATTAAAGATCATATAATAGCTCACGTTAATGATGCGGAAGTGCAACAAAATCTCTTAAAACAAACTGAAGAACAATCTTTAGAAGAAATTGTTGCTTTATGTAGAGCTGCGGAAATGGGAAAAACGTATAAGAGAGAGATTTCTAATAATAATGAATTAACAAGTGAAGTGAATTATACCATAAAGTTCGCTAATAAACAAACTAAAAAGATAAAAAATAAACTTCAGAACACCGACTTAAAATATTATGATTGTAAGAAATGTGGTACTAAACATAAACCTCGCTCATGTCCGGCTTTTAAGAAAACATGTTCATTTTGTAAGCGACAAAATCATTGTAGGTTATAAATAGGTTGTTTTTTAAAAAACCAAAAGAAAAGTGTTTATGAAGTCGAAACATCTTCAAGTGAAACAGAAGTTTTTAATTGTGAAAGTGTGGAACTCGCTTGCGATAATATTAGTGCATCTTATAAAACTAACAGTGAAATATGGAAAGAAGTTATATTTGTTGCAGGGAACCCTATTACTTTTAAATTGGACACAACATCTGACGTAAATATTCTGCCTTTAAACATTTATAATAATCTGCAGGATACATCCAAAATTGAAAAGACTAATGTTCGTCTGAGGTCTTATGGAGGTTTTACTGCAAAACCAATAGGTAAAGTAAACTTTAAGTGTACTTATAAACAAGTAAATGAGTGCTTAGATTTTATAGTTGTGAACTATGATTCGTCTCCTATTTTAAGTGCCAATTCATGTCTAAAACTAGGACTTCTAAAAAGACTTTATAAAATTAACGCCGATAATAATGACTCAAGCAATACAGTGAAAATTGTTAATAAAAAGTTTATTAATCCAATAAATAATAAAATTAGTGCGAAACCACAAGTAATAAATTTAAATAAAGATAGGTTTATTGATAAGAACTCTGGTTTATTTACAGGAGTAGGGAAGCTACCATTTAAAATTAAAATAAAACTACGTGATGAAGCTATACCTGTTGTCAAAAGAACTCGTAGAATACCTGAATTTCTTAAGAAGAAGTTGAAAAATGAACTGGATCGCCTTGTGAAACTTGGAATAATTCGTCAAACAGACGAGCCCACTGACTGGATTCATGATATTGTCATTGTCGAAAAGAAAGATGGGAGTGTTAGACTGTGCCTTAACCCAATCCCTTTAAATAAATATATCAAACGTGAACACTATAGTATTCCAACTCAAGAAGAATTAATTGCGAAACTTAAGTGGGAAAAAATATTACACTGTTCTAGACATGAAAGAAGGTTTTCATCAATTTGAACTTGATGAAGAGTCTTCCAAAATGTGTACAATGATAGCCCCATTTGGACGATTTTATTATTTACGTATGCCCTATGGCCTTTCTAGTTTTCCAGAGATATTCCACAGAGAAAACTCAAAAATATTTGGAGATCTAGGTGGAGTGCAGTTCTATTTGATGACATAATAATAACAGGAAGGTCTGAAAAAGAACATGATGACAACCTAGAAGCTGTCCTAAGAAGAGCTAGAAGAAATAATGTGAAGTTCAATAAGAACAAACTGCAATATAAAAAGAATGAAGTTAGCTGTATGGGCCTCGTATTTACACCACAAGGTATTAACTGATTATGCCAAAGTAAAGGCGATTAATGAAATTGAACAGCCATGTAATGTAAAGGAGCTTCAGAGCTTCCTTGGTGCAGTAAATTTTGTAAACAAATTTATTCCTTCCTACTCAGAAATTACAGCTCCGTTAAGAGAACTTCTCCAGAAGAAAAATCCTTGGAATTGGACGTTAAAACAGCAAAAGGCTTTTGATAGTCTTAAGAAGTTTGTTACTAATGCACCAACTTTGAAAATCTTCGATCCTAATCAAGAAGTTGTAATACAAACTGATAGTAGTCAACATGGTTTAGGGTGTTGTTTAATGCAGAATGGACAACCAGTTTCATTTGCTTCTCGCAATTTAAATTCAGCTGAACTTAACTACAGCCAGATTGAGAAAGAAATGCTCGCTCTAACATTTTCCCTTAATAGGTTCCATGCTACTCTTAGATTTTCTCTTCCTAGGAGCCCCTACAGCTCACTGTCCGGTGATGGACAGTGTTGTCTGTAATGGGAGAACACTGTCCGGAGGCCGGCAGTGCACTGAGAAGGCTCCGGGCGCAAATGACCACAGATGTTAAGACGCCTTAAGGTTCCATAATTATATTTATGGTCATGGCGGTGTAATCATTCATACCGACCATAAACCTCTATTGAAGATCGTGCAAAATGATCTTCATAAAAATACTGCACGACTTCAACGTATGCAGCTAAAAATTCTCAAATATGACTTTACCTTAAGATATACACCTGGTTCTCAAATGTTCATCGCGAACATGCTGTCACGTTTAAGCTTTAAGGAAACTGGTCCAGAAGATTTGGACATGACACAAATTGTTCATGCCATCACACTTGAAGAATATTTACCTATACCTAAAGAAGAAATTCATGCTTTGAAAGAAGCGACTGAATGTGATCATAACTTCATATCATTGAAAACTTATACACATAATGGCTGGAAAGGAGTCAATAGAAAACTTCTCTCGCCTGAATTGAAAATTTATTTTGATTTAAGAGATAGTCTCTTTGAGAAAGATGGTCTGTTGTTTTATGATGCTCGTATAATGGTCCCAACTAAGTGTAGACTAGGAATGGTTGATAGAATTCATAAAATAGCCCATTTAGGGATTAATAAGAAAATAGCAAGAATTCGTTCTTTATGTATTGACCTCGTATGTCTATTGATATTGCTGATTTTGTTGGCAAGTGTTCTATTTGCCAGATGTTCCAGAACAAGAGAGCAAAAGAACCATTACTATCATCAAAAACTCCATTGTATCCATTCCAGTGTATAGGTATGGACATAGGAGAGTATAGAGGACATATATTTCTTGCTGTAGAAGACTACTATTCCAGATGGCTCGAAATCATTACATTAAAGAATAAATCTGCCAAGGAAATTATGTAAGTTGAAAACATTATTCAGTAAATTTGGAATACCAGAGTCAGTCCGTTGTGATAACAATCCATTTGCTAGTTTAGAAATGAGAAATTTTGCAAAATCATGGGGCTTTAGAGTAACCACTTCAAGCCCCCACCACAGCAAATCTAATGGACTCTCAGAGAAAGGTGTGGGTATTTCAAAAAAACTCATCAAGAAATCTATCCAGGGTGGAAGTGGTCTTCAACTCGCTTTACTGGAATATAGAGCTACACCTCTGAGTGGATTCGACTATTCACCAAGCCAACTAATGATGGGAAGATTAATCTGCACAAGCGCTCCAGCAACACTCGATCTACTTCTTCCAAATTTTCCGTCAGAAGAGATAAGAACTCGAATGGAGGAAATAAAATTTCAAAGCAAAAAATATTATGATAGAAGCGCCAAGAAGGAGAAGACTTTCCAGGAGGATCAACCAATTTATATCCAAGATACTGATGGGTGGAAGGAAGGTTGTGTTTCTAGAAAGCTCGAAGAACCAAGATCCTACGTAGTTCGAGATCAGACAGGCCAAGAACTTCGAAGAAATTCAGTATTCATTCGTGAAAGAAAAACCACTGAACAGCCTCTAGTATTGTCTCCTCAAAAATCAGTGCTGCAGACACCAAGTAAGACAGGTCTTGGTAGTAAACTACCTTCACCATCGACTCTGGAAGAACAGCCTGATGACCAGTCTCTACAGAGAAGCATTGCACAAGATGGACCAGCCCTGCCATCCTCTGGTGAGCAGACATTGCCTCTTAACTCGGATGGGACAACAACAACACAAAGTGGGCGAGTTATCCGTAAGCCCAAGAAACTTGATTTATAATTATATAATATTCGAGTTACCTACCATATAAAATGTAAAAGTTATTTTATTTATTTAATTTTAATGGACAATTAGAGTTTATTTGTCTTTCTATTAATTACGGACATTAAGTTTTCTTTCTTTTTCAATTTGAAGTTTAAATTATATTTTCTGTTCTTTTATTATTAATTAGCTCCGTGAGGAGGTGTAACATGTAGTAATGCCATCTATATTTGGTAACTCCTGTATGTGTTTTTGGAAGGTTGCAATTATAGTTACGTTTCTATCTAACATGTGTTTAAGTACTATCTCTCCCCTTCAACTATTAATATTAATAATAATAACATAATAATACACTCTCTATTAATACCCCTTTAGGAAAGCTTGTAACTGACGTCTAAATTTAAAAATAATTCACAACCCCCCCCGCACAGAAACTTTCTAAAAATCAACTAGGAAAAAAGTTTCATACAAAAGTGGGTATATTTATATCTCTGTAATAAATGTTTCAAATTTAAAGAAGAAAATTCATGAAGCACTTTTCAAGAAAAATTCTATAAAAAAAGAATCCAAAAGTTCGGAAATCTATTCTTCAAAATCGCATTCATTTCGGTTTTATTAATCGAATAATTTATTTCAAATTTGGAATTCTATCGATACTTTTAATTTACCTTAATATTATACAACTGCTCGGACCAGATACTTTGGAATTTCCCCCCAAAAAACTATTTTTTCCTTGAAATGCGTTTAAAATAAAAGTGATAGGTATTTGTGTGCAATTATTATGCGAATTTTGTGAGAAAATCGTGAATGCGATTTTTAAGAGAATCGTGCAAAACTATAGAAATACTATTCAAGTAAAATCGCCCTTCTAGTTTGGTGGTTTTAGCTGATACCTTCGTGTCAGTGGCGATCGTGGTACTTAAAGGGAATGTAAGTTTGGAATGTTATAGTCTATAAGGGGTATGAGGAGGAGAGGATTGGGTTTGAGAGATAAACAAATTGGAAATAACGCTGAACACTGTATAATGAGAAAGTAACACAAACTGCCAGGACTCTACACGAGTATAGAAACTGGTAGTGAGAGATTATGAGTGAGTAAACAGAAAGGTAATAGTTGGTTGTTGACCTGTTGTAACTGCTGTATAAACTTTTGAAAGACTGTCACCAGTAGGGCTAGCGCTGCTGTATACAAACAGAGTCTCCCACTCTAGTCTGGCCTAATTAGCGGAGTGAGCCTCTCAATTTGTGTGTGTGTGTGTGTGTCTCTCTCTCTGCTTTAGATCCCTCTCTTCGGATTCTATTGCAAGTCTGAAGAAATTTTTTAATTTTATTTAATATGAATTAGGTAAAGGAGTGTTACAGTTTCCTGAGGTAGGTAGTGCTTTACCATTCCGAGCAATGAACGCAGATTAATCTTATTTGAAGTAGAAGTATAATGGGACTAAATTGTCAATTACAAGAGAGTAGAGAGTGGGGATGAAGGCATAGCCTGGAGTCTATGCTATTCCACCAGCGAAACTTAAATTAGTTTATAATAGACTCCAGTGGGTAGGAGAAAGGCTGCCTAAGGATCTGTTTCAAAAGAAAATATTAAATTATAAACAATTTGTTAAAAGACCAGTTGAGAAAAGATGCTGTTAGACTGTAAGGTGATGAATGAAAGGCTATGGTAAACTATGACCTTTCTTTAGAGGAAACAAGTGGAGGACAGGGATCTAGCTAGTTTTAAAGTAGTCTATCTAATTGTTATGGTTTTAAATACAGTTAAAGCCAGTCAGTGTGTAAACTAAGTTTGCTCTGTGCAAGTCTGTGTTGTCACACTATCTGAAAAACGCATCCTGAAGATGGGCGAACGCCCGAAACCGGTCTATGACCACAAAAGGAAGCAGGCTACCACGGAAAATGTCTCTGATAGTCTATCTAACTTTTATACATTATTTTTATGATATCTCATCAGCAATATTTCATGATAGATTATATAAATGGTTCTTTTCAGATTTTATTAAAAATTCTGGCATATTCCGCACGATACTAGCAAAATCCAAGTACTTAGAGACCAGAATATTTAGGCTCTTATTTGAGTAGTTATTATGCAAAGTTTAAGGAAAATCCATTTTTGAGAAAATTACGAAAATCTCAGAGCTGCATTTCCGGTTGTTGGTTTTAAACGAAATCTGCCATATGGTTGCGATTTTTCGTTATTTGAACTAGTGTTCACATACAAAAGATTTTCGGTAAAAAGATTTTTTTTCGCATTCAGAGGACCTCAAAATATATATATTTATATTACCAAGTAAAAGTCAATTCTTAAAAATTTTACACAAAAGCAATACTTTCTTTTACAACATTACGTATTTCGAAAGTAAAAATGTATGTTAATTTAGCGTAAATATTAATACAATACTGATATGGATAAATTTTTAAGCTCAAAATTAAGTTAACAAATAATTTTAAGTGAAGAATGGTTGTAAAGCAGGTAAAAATCTGAAGTTGAATGTAGATAGAGATATGTGTCTGGGAAGTAAGCTGTCAGTAATACGTGTATTCAGAGAGTTGAGGTGAAGTTTTTAGCGAATGGTTAAGACTTCTTTCTAAATAGTTGAAAAGGAAACAAGTGTAAAACACTCCTGAATTTCATATTGTTTCTAAAACGCATTGTTTTTTTTTTTTTCTGTTTGTTAGAAGAAGTAATCGGAAAGATTGTGGCAGTAGAATGAAAACAGTGTTTCATTGGTATTGGTAGTTGGTAAGTTGTTTCTTAGTGAATGTATTGGAACAACAGAGCTATCTTCTGCAGACTTAGCTCTACAAGAGAAAAGTATATCTTAACAGCTATGCATCCATCAAGCTATCTAACTTTGGAATTATTTTAGAAACAGGAAAGTTTTGTATTAACTTAGCAAACTCGTTTATTTTCATTTTTATACTAACCATATGAACAGTCTATCAAGTGCCGGTTGGTCTGAAAAGTTCCTAGCGAATTTTTTAGACAGACGTAACATCCACACTGATTGATTAAAATATTAATTTCTTCAGTAATATGATTTCTTCCATTAATAAATAACCTTTTCCTATCTTAGGGGAAGGTGTTTTTAAAAAAAAAAAAAAAAAAACTTTCTTCTTGTGCGGAACCGCTTAAAGGATCAGCCTTATTCGCTACGGTTCTCCTTCTCGTTTCTGGAAAATGATCAATTCCGATCTCTCCCTCCCTCCAAAAAAAAACCTTGTAAAGGGTATCAAACTTCCCTTGGTTTTACTCTGTAAGTTCATTAAACAAAAACAATGATGTTATCTTTTTTTACTTCCTTTACTTCTAGTAAGAGGTATTACGATCGTGTCGAATTTTCACCATTCATCGGAAATACATGTTTTGAGATCCCCAGAGATCAAACAAAAAACAAAAGAGAAAGAGTAGAGAAAGGCTAATAGAGCGGGGGCGGCGTGAAAGACTAAGCTGGTAGAGTGTTGTCTTCTTAGAGGTTGAAGAATAGTATCTTTCTCAATTAAAAACTCGTTCGCTTTTATGGTGGTCGAGCCTACCCCTTCTTTGTTTCTGCTAGGGGTAAGTAGGCGAGTCTTGATTTTCCTGGTATATAATGTTGAGACAGTTATAGTAGGAGTTACTGCTACGCTATATGTGTCATCTTAAGTGATGTATAGGTGGATGAATGTATCAACGTATAGGTGGACGTCTTCATGACTGTCCACCTCACTTGTTTACATTTTGAACAGATTCATATACTTTTCAATTACAAAAAATAATTTAGCGTAAATGCATACTATATTATTCGACATTTTTGGTTGACTGCAAATATACAAATCATGAAGATTTAAAATGAAAACATTTGAATGGCAATACTAAAGAGACTAATAGTTGGATCCACAGTGCCACACTTACAGTGTGATGCGGACGGAAATTAAATAAGTTGAAGTCAACTGTGTACACGTACCAGATAGCCATACTTTGACGTTGGATAAGAATCCAAAACCGGTCAGAACCAACAATAAAGAAGCTATGCTACGACAGATAAAATCCCAGACAATAGGCTAATGTTTACATATTTTAAAATATCACTCTATATTATTGTGCTGTACCTTGCTGCTATAAAGAAGCTACTGTGTTGTTCCCCCTTCCTAATAATTATTGAAGGAAAACAGGTTTTTTCTCCCACAATACTCGGGAATCTGGGAATCTAAAAGTGTCATATTTTTTTATAAAAAAAATTTTGAATGACTTCACTTACTACAAAGGTGATCTTCAATTTTAGATATAACAGTTTGGTTGAATGTTTTTTCACCTTTTTTTGTTCGTACTTACAAAGATTGCTTCCTTTTGTCAAAAAGAATACTTACTAAGTTTAAAGAGCAATATAGCCAAACATTTCGACATAGAATTCCCTCTGATAATCATCTTTCTATTCCTTCTTCTATATCTTGTTCAGTCACATCTCTATTGTAAATCATTTCTCTTTTATCTAGAATCTTGCTTTTGTATTTTTATTTTTTCTCACTATTCTTTTGTATTGTGCATGTTCAATCTTTTTTATTTGTTTCTGATAAATATTTTCTCATCCATTTTTGTGTTTTTGTTGTCTAAAGAAAAAAAAAATAATCTAGGCTACCATAAGTTAAAAAAAAACATTTTGAGCAAAGCATATATTAAGATTTATAAAATTCATAAGTGTTCTCTCATCACCATGAATTCCATTATTAACGGCTTGATGGATGATAGATCACAAATTGCCATTCACTAAAGAGATTAATCCAACCAGAAGTGTGATTGTGCAGAGATTCCCTTTGTTAATGACACTTCACAAAGGACGAACAAGGGGGG